>OMKY01219071.1:0-10423 GCA_900302395.1 Bregmaceros cantori | reverse complement strand
AGAAAATCAAATAGCAAACACAAAACAATTGCAGCACACACTTGTGCAAAATGGTATAAATAAATCACCAGTGTACAGGTAAACAAGTCTCTGGACACAGTAAACGAATAATGATCATATCATGAAAGTCTTGGTGTGAGTACTCATCTCCAGTTGTTGGCCCGTTGGCCCGCTCGATCCAGAGGTGGAGAGGTCGATCCTGTAGTTGAAGATAGCTCCAGGTTACCCAAACGGCTAACTGGCTAAATGGCTAACTGACTAGCAAGCGACGACACAGGAGCACACTAGCTATCTGAAACATAAACTTGTCAACCTAGTACTGACCTAGGTAGAACTTGGAAGCTGCGTCGGACTTGCGCCCGAAGTCCCCTTAAGAAGGGAGAAGCAGCCAATCACGGAACCGCTCCGGAGACGAGATCGGTATGCGCCAGCTGTGCTGGTGCAGTCCGCGGACGAACCTGGCGCCTGGGTGCCGCCCGTGGATGAGCGGATCATGACACTTTTACCATAGTTTCAGTGATATTAATTAGTTTAGAGAGGAGCCAGAACCTCTGGATCTTAGATGTTCCACATTAGACAGTGGCCCACCAGTGGCCCACTTTAAGGAAATCCACCCAATTTGCAGTTAATTGAGTAATCATTTAAGCTCTGACGATAATACAGTTTCTTCTTATAGAACTAACATTATGGAAAGGTGTTATGCTCATTGTCCAGGAAGGCACACGTTTGCACGTGCACACACAAGCAATCATGTAGCACACACATGCACGCACAGACCCGCGCACACACATGCCCTCACACGCACATTCGAAGACACATGTACGGCCATGTTAATTGCGTCCACCTGAATAAATATAATTTATCTGGGTGCCCCTCTGCTAACATTACCACTTGAGCCTTGGAAGCATGGGCGCGTGTGTGTATGTATGCATGTGTGTGCGTATCTATATGTGTGTGTGTGTATGTGTGTGTGTGCGCGCATGTGTGATAGTATTGTGTATGTATATATGTATGTATGTAAATCCTAGATTGAGGATAATTTCTTGCAGCTCAACCAAAAAGTTCTAGCAATCAGTGCTGAAGCTCACAAAGAGAAACAATTACTAAAACTCCCGCACACAAATCTTCTTTCCTCTCTTTCTCTTCCTCTCTTTCTTTCCCTCTCACCGCACACCACCCTTCTCTCTCTATTTCACTCTGTCTCTCTCTTTCCCTCCCCAGATCCCCACTCTCTCTCTCACCTCCCTCTCTCTCTTTCTCTCTCACCCTTGAGCAAACACAGAGATGCTAATGCATGTGCAAAGTTGTCATAAGCACAGTGTGGTGCTTATGACACACGGTGATGTGTGTCTGTGTGGGTGTCTAGCTGTACATCAATGTGAGTGAGTGTGCATTTATGTCTGTGTGTTTAGTTGTGTGTGTGTGTGTGTGTGTGTGTGTGTGTGTAGGTGTATGTTTTTGGGTGTGTCTAGATGTATGTATGTCTATTTATGATCGGTGTATGTATGCAAGTGTATGAATGCGTGTGATAGGTGCCTGTATGCAAGTGTGTGCGTGTGTGTGTGTCTGTTAGCCTGGCCAACCAGAACCAACAGATCGTCCACGTAGCGCACGCGATTATAACATCTAGCAGTGTGCAAAGCATGGACGATCAGTTGGTTCTGGCTCGCCAGGCTGTGTGTCTGTGTGTCTTTGTGTGTGTGTGTGTGTGTGTGTGAGAGAGAGAGAGCGGGAGAGGTACAAGTATGTAGAAAATAGGTATACTTTTCTTTCAGTATTCTACAGTAAGCTACTTCAATTCCCTGGCTGATCTCTGGTACCAGGGACTGAATTTTTTTTTAAATATGTCTGCCTCGATTGATGACACATTAAACTAAATATAGCCTTCCTAGCAAGCGAAGTAGAGGAGGGCAACCCAAAAGATGGTATGACAACATCTCAAATGGTCAGGACTTGACCTCACAACCCTCAACAGAATGACACTGAACCAAAGCCTCTGGAGGTAGCTGATCCATGTTGATGCACATTCTGCTAAAAGCGGAGAAAGTGAAGTATGATGAGCCTCCCTAGACAATAGACGGACAAAGAAAAAACAGAGAAATACACTTAAATAGAATAATACATCTGCTATAACAGAAATAAAACAATGGGATAGGAAATCCAGTACCCAGAAAATTATAAAAAGATAATATCTTCTGGGTCTGCCTGAATACGACATTGTCCACACCCTTGCAACCACACACACGCACCACATACCCACATATAAACGCACACACACACATGCACACACGCACACAGGCTTGTACATCTGCTCACATATCCACACACACACACACACACACACACACACATGTTAACACAAACATATACACACGCAGGCCCAATACCCCCTCTCACACACACAAACATGGACATACACACACACACACACGACCCACCCACGCACACACTCACATAAGCCAAATTTATTCGGCTCTGATCAGTGGCCCAAAGAGGAATGTGGGATGTGTACAGTGCATGGTGCTGTCTGTGTACTGGCTACAGTTACACTGGACTTTAATTCCAATTTAAAAGTTCCTTGTAAACACTTCATTCTGAATTTAAGATTGATTTAAGTTCTGGCATTTGTACTCCAAAGTAATAGATGGTTTTGTTTAGTTTTTTGTTTTGTTTCTAGGTGTCAATGAATGGGAGGCTAAAGCCAGCCTGCAGAGAGGACAATCCACTGCATCCTCTGTTTGTCCCTGGATGTGGAAGCAGAAAACCAAACCGCAATGGAGGAGGTCAGGATGGACTCAATGGTAGCTGACTAGAAGTGTACCAGGAAGTTGGCAGGAAGTTGGCCAATTGTGGGTCCCCACATGAGGTAGTGAGCGATCGTGGAGCCCAGAAAGCGAAACAAGTTATTGTGGTCTCATCAGCTGCCTGCGCGGAAAGGGCGGACAGTGGAGATGATTTCTTCCTGCAGTTGATTAACATCTCCGTCTTCTTCTGGGAGTTCTCCCCACATCAAGGGTGATGTCGTCCATAATCTTGATTCATCGTAAGATTCCCCCTGGTGTACCCAGAAAACGTGACAAGCTTCTCGGCTAGATTCAAAGAGGGATCAGGAAACTGAGACAAAGCCCAGTCCTGTCCCTGTGTCCGTCGGGGCTGTTTTGGTACACCAGAGTAACTGCACGGGCCGACGCATGTCCGAATCAATACCCAAATGTGTCGATGTGTTTGATGGAATGGTGGTTGGAGATGAAGCTGGATCAAGCTCCGTCAGTTTGCCGTAAAGAATGATGGTGTTGAAAGCTGAACTGAAGGCTTGAACTCGACCTTAAAATTAGGGGGCTTGAAGCGCAGTGTTGACTGCATCTTCAACCAACCTGTCGAGGCCCAGTAGGCAAACTACAGGAGATCCAGGAGTCGGCGGTTAGGGCCTTAATGTGTTACAAGACCAGCTGCTCAAAAGCTTTAATTATATCTCACGACAGTGCTGTGACATGCCGGAAGTCATTAGGTCCAGAGATGCGTGTTATTTTCTGGCATTTTGGTGCAGCGATAATGGTAGATGACATCAATGCAGAGACAGTTTGAAGAAGTCTTTGAATACAGATATCTTCAACCTGTCCCTCCAGTCATGTCACGTTCCGGCATGTCTAAAATCAATCTCCAGCTGTCGCTTTATCCTGCTCTAGTAAGGCTGAGGAAACGCCAGGGTTGTTGTAACCTGTGTTTCAGCCCCATCTCATGGGAACACTGAACGATGAGGTAATTCAAAGACTGAATGCAAAAGAGTTCTCTCATTGGAACAAAAAAGCATTACGACATATGTGATACCCACACACAAAGCCAGAGAGTGCTTCTCCGTCTTTCTAATTAGAAGACCTCTCCAATTTCCCAGTAGTTACATCTGAATTAACCCTTTGATTGTCTAGGACCTCTGTAGACGTAGATTCAAAATTGAAAATGTAATACATTAATGAAATTCAACCATTTGATTACTGACATTTATAGAGATGTCAGTCAATTATTCTTTTAACATATTATGTCTACATATAATTTGTACAGAATGTTTCATAATCAATTCAAAATCAATCAATTAAAACAAAATCAATTAATAAACTTGTGAAAATATTTGGCACTCAAACGGTGCTGTTGGGAATTGTACATAAGTCCTTGAACCTAAGTAGAGAGGAAAAGGTACAATAATTGAATGTTAAATCCAATCAAGTCAACTCATGTGATGATGATGATTTGCGTTCCGCCCACCCTGTCACTATCTTTCTGGATAAAGAAAAAAAAATGTGCTTTCGCCTAAAACAAATTAAGATTTTGAAAAAAAAAAAAAAAGAGAAACCTTCACCTCAAACCAAACTAACTCTAATGATTCGTAATTACTATATAACACTGCAAATCATGAACACACTAGATGAACACACAGATGCGTGCGTGCTTCCACACACACCAACTCACTGGGATTTTAAATAATCGATCGTGCCAAGATGAGGACAAGGATACTTTCATTTGTCAAAGTCACGCTTGGAGCTATGTAATGGATACAGGAAGTAGCCAAATATAGAATTAGTACAACACACAACGCAGCTTTCCAAAACAGCCTTCGCTCCCTTTTGCAAATGTGCCAGAGAGGCACAGCTGCCTCGGCACCTTGGATGCGCCTTGTTACAGTCTTTGAAAGTGTACTGCACTGGGGCGTAGCTGCGAAGCAGGTTATGGTTTTAGCCGTGTTGGTTTGTCCCCTCGATAACTGAAGGAGTTGTGCACGGATCTGGATGAAATTTTGCAGAGTTGTTGGAAATGACAAAAGACAGAAGTGATTACATTTATGTAGCCTATAAGTAACATAATCATACTTAATCTCCAACTTACCGATAGATTGCTGTGCAGTCACATGACTAGACTTCCAGATCCAGGGACCGCTGGGAAACATAGTTGGCATGTTCGCTGGTGGCGTCAATAGCAATCACGCTACTCTACAAACACTTGCATTGATAATGGGTTGCCACACATACTGCTAGCACTAACAGTACTATGTTTTATGTACCACTACGGCGCAGGTTTGCAATCTCTGAGTGCTTATAGTTTTTTGTCACTGGATAACCACTAGATATATTTTTTCTCACTGGTTGTTCCTACTGGTTGTTCCTACCATGTCCAATTGGCTCCAGACACGACACATAGCTGTTTTTTTAACAACATTGGATCAGAGCATCTTTCACAACTAGCACTCAAAAGTTATTTTCTTCCGTAGTCACAGTAGCCTCTCGCTGACATGTTGAATAACAGGGTGGCTGACAAAAAAAAGACAAAATAAGGCATTCATCCATCTTGAAATGTCCCGCAAGTTCCCTGAAAATATGTCACCGCGTGTCACGATATAGAGTTCTCCGGCTGCTTGGAGGCGCTGCGACCACTCCAAAAGATAAACATGTTTTATCTTCTGCGACTGGTCATTTACAGAAGCCAATGGGAACAGCTTGAGTAAAGCAACGTGTGTAACCTTGAGGCAGTAGATGCACAAGATGCTAGTTTGAAGGAGATAACGTCTACCCGATTATGTTTAATATTATTTGGGAGGGTCAGAGAGTGCAGAGAGCACAGAGAGAGCGAAGGCCTGGTGGGATATAATATTGTATTGATTGGTAGACCCCACATGGAGGAGGGGGAGTTACGTCTGAATGCGGTCGACAAGAGGCCAAGCTGGGCTACTTGCCAAGCGTCATTCAGCTAGTATTTGTACAGCGCTGTCAGCGACACCTCTCTCACTAAGGGTTTTGTACCCAACATGCCCCGCGGCACCCAGCCACGGCGGCATGGTATTATTTTAATCATGGTATTATTATATTTTGATAACAAGGACGTGGATGCACTCGGTGGGAGGGAATTATGTTGCTCGGACATAGGAGATGCGTTGAAGTTATTTACTGGCGTCGTTGGCAGGCAATAAGGCAGATGGAACGTTAGCTCAGGTGCATAAGCTACTATATAGAAATTTCAGAATTACTACAGTATAATTTGATGTGCTCTGCAAGGTTTTTAGTTGTATTATTATTGTTATTATTATTGTTATTATTATTATTGTTATTATTATTATTATTACTACTACTACTAGTAGTAGTAGTAGTAGTAGTAGTAGTAGTAGTAGTAGTAGTAGTAGTAGTAGTAGTAGTAGTAGTAATACAATTAGCATTTGCAATATTACAACGTTGAGTAGAATGAAGAAATGGGGTCCAATAATGTGTGCTGCGGTGCGAACTCGCCCTGTGACTCTGGGTAATGACGCCACCCAGTGGTAGCTGTAATTAATTTGCGACTTCAGTACTTATCTGCATTGGAAACTGAAGGCTGTGAGGCGGCGCCATCGCGCGGCCAGGCGTGGTTGCACAATCGCTTCTGTTAACTGACACGATGTAAGGTGATATTGAGACGGCAGTCATTTGCTTGGCTGTCTTTATTAGAATATTAGAGCTCAAAACAAGTTATTCATGTGTGCCAGTGTACCCAGAACCTAAGTCCGTTCAACCAATGCGAACTACTTTTCTGTTAAATTATGTTGTTACATTTAGTTACTTTTCATTACATTCAGCATTTGTCGAGTACTCACTCACATTAATTACACACTAGTATCTTTCACCAGTGTGTGGGTTGGGTGGGGAGTTTGGGTGCCGTAAACACATGACTTTGACAGGAATAGATTAATGTGACGGGCAGCACCTGCCGTCGGTAGATCAGCGTACGCATTAAGTTTACGCATAACTGAAAACCGGCATTTACCGCAATATCACGTACACGAGCGCGAATTAATGTAACGAAAAGCGAACACGCGCACGCACGCACAGGTGCGCCCCCCCCCAGGGGGGTCCACCGACACCCCCCAGGGGGCTCCACCGACAGCCAGGTGTAATCTAGCAATCTGCTAATCCTGTGTATATCCATCTTTTCATGACCCATGTAACACGTGCAATGAATACCATCTCTTTTGCTGTGTAATATGTTGAAGTGACTAATGGCTCTGTACTGTCTGTCGTTAAATAATTGTAATTCATTCATTCATTCACTTGAATCTTTCATAAAGACGTAACGTACCTGCATGACGCGCTGCACACCGGTCTCGTCGTGGCAAAGTACAGGCATTAAATAGCCACCCCGCGCGTAGCGACTAGCGCACAGGTGACGTGGTAGTACTTTAATTTCTGTTGCCGTTTTAATCGTTTCTTTTGTTACAGGACGAATTTTCTATTTTCATTGTGTATGTCCCATGTATTTTTTAGGCTAATTTATTTATGTGTTCTGAACATGTGTTATTCTTTACTTTCGTAGATGAATGATGAATGGCTGAGCACTGCGCGGAGGTCAGAGCAGAACGCTATACAATTGTACAGAAAAACAACAGTAAAGCATTTGATTTTATAAAAATGTCAAACATTTATTTATTTTTTTCATTACACCATCCTGTTGCCATCATGTATGTGTAATAATTCATAATTCAATAATTTTGATTTGTGCAAAGTTTAAAAAGTTTCTTAAACATTAAAAAGTCACTTAAACATTATCTGGCCGTATAATATTGATATTGGCCTGGGATTACACCCCAGTTAGTTTGACATATACTAGTTACAACTGCTTAGCCACATCTACATTTCCAGCAACAATCAGTTGTTTTGTTTGCTCTCATGATCTCTAACTGTCGTTCAGTCCTACTAGATGTCCCAGCTCATTCACAGTGGATGATGCCGTGGGGTTGTAGTCACTCAATGATTGTTCAATTGGGAGTGAGCATGCATGTAACATTCGATTGAGTCCGTCTTGGCGCCAAGCATGAGCAGAGCTCTTCACAGGCCCGGCGCCACAAGGGGACATTTGGGGGCGTTATCCCCTTCACGCCAGCTAATCGTCCACGCATTGCACGCCGCTAGATTGTACAATGGGAAATCAGGGAGTTTGGTATGGTGACGCAAGACGTGGCGTGGGCGTCCGTTCCGCTTGTCCCACCTATTGCGCTGTGACTGGATATCACGATTTCATTGGCATTCTTTAAACATGTTTTTCGACCCTGGTTTTACCAGGCTCAATAATCATTCTAATTGCATGCGATGCGTGGACGATGCTTTGGTTCTGGCTCACCAGTTGGTCATCAGCAGTCATTGCTGAACACCGTCCCGTTTTCTTTTTTTTTTCTGTTTCGTTTCTCTCCTGTCTTGTTTCCCAACCTTTGCCTCCACAATGCCTAACTCACTACTGAACAGTAAACCAACTTGTTTGGCATTTATACTTGGTATAGTATGATATTATATTTTTCCAGGTAATGCCAACTTGGTTTAAAAACACAACCCAAAATATGACCCATTCTCTTTGTATTCAGATGGAACTATTGCATTGCTAATAGGCAGATTAAAGAAGGGGTAGAGATTACATTTACCTTATGCTCTTATGCTAGTCAGGAGGCTGGAGAATGCGGCGAGACATATGTGGCAACAAGGGGCAGACCAACTTCCTTCCAAATAAATGTCATGTGCACTTTAGAAGTGCCTTTCTGCAGATCATTTCTTCACTCATTCATGCATCTTTTATATTGTTGTATTTTAAGACTTCCTCTGTGGCATCCAGCAAAAGCAGCAAGCTTCACGACTAGAGCCAGAGAGAGATCAAGAAACCAAGGGCTCACAGAATGCAGATGCTTGTTATTATAGGCATGTTTTGCATTAACCTATTAGTCTCTTCTGTGTACACTGTATCTTGAACAAACTAAATTTCCCCTTGGGGATGAAGAAAGTAGGTATCTCTGATATATCAATGATCAAGACATGGCAACACCTGCATCAGTGGTTATCTGTAGCTTAGAATGGGGTCAAACGTTCCTCATCAATTCACCAATAGGTTCTAGCAAAAACAATATCAGTGTGCAATACGGCTTCTTAATCCTTTTTTACTTTTTGTGTCCATTAAAAGAGTTCTGCTTCATGTATGTTTACCTGCATGAAGCAGAACATGTTTTTTTAATAAATAAATAAACACTATAAAATGTGTAATCACAAATACAGGGCAAGTGTAACTGTTATCAAGATTGCATATTTTAAAATGTAGTTGGGAGAGACTGCAGTTACTTTTTGTAATCAGAGAACTATAATCCAATTACATGTAATCCATTACTACGCACCCTGGCTTGTGTGAACGACAAAGTTTTTTGGTTGCTTTGGTTTCAAGACAACCAAATAAGTGTATGACAAAAATTCCAATGGAGTGTAAGTATTGTACTGAGGAATGTATGAGTATTCACTCGATTCAATTGATCCAAACAGAACCGGTACGGTCAGTCAACGGTCGATCTGAATGGGTTATGGGGTTGATTGGTTGATTTGATCAATTAACTATTTCACACTGGGACATTAAAAGAGGCCCTTGGCCGAGTATCAGGGCAACCATTTTTTGGTTTTTGGTATGACTTGAACACAATTATAATCATGGTTCTGCAGGTAATCAGGCTCAAAATTAATTTAATTAGGGATCCTCTAATTGTAAATCCTCACAAGTTAAATTACAAATTACGAAAGCCATACATTGAAGTGAACTGGAGATGTGCTGACAACGGCATGTTCTTCTCACACATTTTCGGGATTTTCTGTCCGCTTTAAGCTTTGAACAAGACTCTTTTATTTCCGGTGATGAATTAATGGAACAAATGAGTTAGGATTTCCTCCCATTGAACCCCGGAGATCTTCACAGAAAATCTTAAGGAAAATGTGTCCTCAGGCCGTCACATATGTCCTCACCAATATCTGCCATACTGTGATAATTTTCACTAGGCCGCAGTACCTAAAATGTCACTAAGCTTGGAAAATCTTTTTGATTTGTTGTTTTCAGCGATGGAGCACTATATAGAACAAAATTGTTGGAGGTGCTGAGCAGATCATAAAAGGCCCTTAGCTCCCAGCAGGCTCATTGATTTTGTAGCGGGTTTGAAGAACATGCGTGTGCAAGGACCAGTAGCACTACCTGGATGGGTTGATGAATACTGCAGATTGTAGCATCTTTTGCTTTCCACATGAAAGCTCAGCTAATTTAAGATTCAACTTAAACTTTGGACAGTGGACTAGTTGAGATCCAATCGTGCGTTTCTTTGATCCACTGACGTCGATGGTGCCGTCTAATCAATCAACTAGCCATGGTTAAGACTTAAGAGACAACAACTTGTGTGTGCATCTGATTGTGTGCATTCCGGTACAGGCCTGTGTGTCAGCGTGTGAATGTGTGTGTGTGTGTGTGTGTGTGTGTGTGTGTGTGTGTGTGTGCGTGTGTGTGTGTGTGTGTGTGTGTGTGTGTGTGTGTGTGTGTGTGTGTGTGTGTGTGTGCGCGCGTGTGTGTGTGTGTGTGTGTGTGTGTGTGTGTGTGTGTGTGTGTGTGTGCGCGCGTGTGT
>OMKY01219066.1:0-10012 GCA_900302395.1 Bregmaceros cantori | reverse complement strand
CGCCCATGCCAAACTCCGCCCACGTCTTGCGTCGTCCATACCGAATTCTGCCCATGTCTCACGTCGCCCACACCAAACTCCGCCTACGTCTCGCGTCGCCCATACCATACTACACCCACGTGTCCATTTAAATAATTTGATTGGTCAGCCCGTACACGGGTGGCGCCTGCCTGATCTACCCAGACCCAATGTACTGTCTAGTGGCGTGTGATGCGTGGACGATTCGTTGGTTCTGGCTCGCCAGGCTGCTTTTGACACATATCAAGCATAAGACATATCCAGATGATATCAGAAAACATGGCATCTTTTAACTAGTGTTACTGTATTTTAAGGTTTCCCCTGAGGTGTCCAGCAAAAGCGACAAGCTTCGTGACTAGAGCCAGAGAGAGATATAGAATACTCAAAGCCCCACCGATGTAAGGGCCCTGGTTCTAAATCCCCGCGTCCGCCACGGCTGTTGACACCCCAAGGTTAATGCTTGGGCCGACGACTGTCTGAATCAACACTCAAAAGTGTCGGAGGGGGGCCCCAAAAGTCCAGTTAAAGACAAGCTCTATGACATCACAAACCTCCATGATAACAGCTCTGTGACATCACAAACCTCCATGATAACAGCTCTGTGACATCTCCAACCTCTATGACACTCACATTATATTTTCAGTCAGGTTTCGCATCAATTTGGAGTCCAAAATCCGAGGCCTAAAATCAATGTGTTCACGTCGTCAGTGGCTCAGAACGACTTATTCGGACGTTTCGACCCCAAACCAGACGTCCTCCATCGTCCTGTGGGTCCCAGGGGGTGATCAGCCCGCCTGGTGCAAACACTTCTGGCCAATCAGCCTAAATGATTCACAGTAGTACATAAACGCCTACATGACCATAAGCTTCACCTGGTTGAATAATGTGAATAATGTGTTTGTAGCAAAGCGGTGCCCCACCCAGCCAGGAAGCAGAAGACCGTCCTGTGCCATGCCGACCCAGATACGAGCCTCTAGACTGGGACGTTGAGGAGGCCAGCCCACCCCCCTCTCCACAGACCAGACCCAGGTACCAACCCCTGGACTGGGACAGCCCCCCATCCTCTCCACAACGACCCCAGAATACTGCTGCTGATCTGATCATAAGGTTAGTGCACTGTGTATTGAGAAATTTTAATATGATCGTTTCTCATCCGTTGCACGGGTAAATGCATATGTCAACGCATTCATACCTTTTGCGGATCCCTGTTTTGAAACACATTCTATAGACTATCTCTGTCTGTCTCTGTATCCACAGCCCCACAGATGCGCTGTGCCGGAAACACAGAATTTCAAAGACGCTCCGGGTGACTTTATCACGCTGCTCTCTGCCAGCTTCACTACCAGCCGAGAAACTCGCACAGGTACGTTGGAAGGGCCGGGACCCAATTTCACACACATCTGTAGACTTCTAGCCTAGTGAGCCACAACCAACAAATCGTCCACGCATCGCACGCCATCATTGGGTCTGGTGAAAGCAGGGTCGAAAAACGTGTCAATCAAATCGTGTTATCCAGTCACAGCCAGAGACGGCAAAAGTACCCACATTTCCTACTCAAGTAAGAGTAAAATACATTAGTAAAAAAACAACTTTAGTAAGACTACAAAGTACCGATCCAAATATCTACTTGAGTAAAGAGTAAAGGCTCAGAAATGTACTCAAAAAGTATTTTTGAAAGTATAAAGTACAAAGTACGAAAAATAAAATTGTATGTAAATTGCATTTTTTTCAATGTTATTGTTTGAATAAATGACTAACAACCTAGCCTAATTTAGCTTATACCTCGGGACTGAATGAAAACCACTTATTAACTTAACTGGGACTGCACTCGGTACATCAGCGCCCCTTAGTGGCTCATATTATACACGTTATCCTACCCTGTCGGTGCACAAAAGAAGGAGAGAAAGTAACGAGCCTGTTTTCGTAAAGTTAAGGAGTAGAAGTACAGATATTTTTGTTAAAAATGTACTCGGTACAAGTAAAAAGTAATCACAGAAAAAAAGTACTTCTAAAAGTACAGATACTTGAAAATTGTACTTAAGTACAGTACACAAGTATTTTGTATATCTTTGTTACTTGCCACCTCTGATCACAGCGCAGTGGTTGGGACAGGCGGCTTGGAGGCGTAACAACCAAACTCCGCCCTTGCCTCTTGCGTCCTCCATGTCAACCATATTTACCAGACCCCAAGGTGCTGACTCGCCAAGCTAGTAGACTTCTTCATCTGACCTCTTGTGTGATTGTAGGTCTGTAGTGCACACTTCTTGACCTTTGTTCTTCTGTTCATCAGAACGATTGTTCGACCGCTCTCGATGACCTTGAAGAGACGGACGCTCGCTGCAGCTCAGGTTCTGGTACGAAGCATCTCTGCTCTGCTGTGCTTGTGTGTAGAGCTGCAGCTGATTGATCGATTATTGAATTAATCGGCAACTAATTTGATAATCGATTAATCGTTTCCTTGTCTGGTCACTCCTCTGCTTAAATGTGTTGAATATGTTGTTCAACGTTTGCGATGTCAACAATGTTTCAGGTTGATAATCACTACAATTTTGTGCGCCGCAGTAGCTCAGTCTGTTAAGAGTGAGTACACTGCGAAGCACACAAATGCTTTGTGTGGCACGCAGAATCGTGGGTTCGCTTCCTCTCCCTGACATTTTTGCCGCATGTCTCCTCCTCTTTCTTCACCCTTTTCCCCAGCCAATCCTGAATAAAGCCCCGAACGGGGGCTGCAAAAAAAGACATGAGTTCCGAAAATACGAATGTTTCGATTAATCGCCAGAAAAGATGGCCGATTAATCGATTATCAGAATAATCGTTAGTTGCAGCTCTACTTGTGTGGGCTGCTTGAACTTGACAGGTTGTGCTGTAGTGATGAATCCACCAAAGCAGATGGGTGTGGAATAAGCTGCCAAAGCCTAGATCCAAATATTTTTCTTTAACCTTTTTTTTTTTTTTTTTTCATTTTTATTGATTAGTCGGAAATGTTTGACGAGATCGGGGGTAGAAATTGCAGGAAAACCAGCAAGGGGAGTAGAACTTGCTTCTCTATGGACGCTGTGATCTAAATATAAACCACAGTGCAATTACTATGGATGGGGTCCATCTTGGTTTCAGAGTTTAGTTTAACCACATGGTCGACGACCCCAGGTTACGTCCAAATTTGAGCTGATTACTGGAGTGATCTTGCGCCCGAGCGGGAGATCGATTCCTGTCCCATATGCCGGAGGTCTGTACCGCCGCCCTTTCCGCGCCCCCGTCAATAAAAAAATAAATCCTTGCTGAAGCCCCAAAAACTTGAATCGACCGAGCCAGTCTGAAATCCTGATTTATCCCTTGTTTCTTCCTCCAGACTTCCAGGCAGTCTACCCCATCTTTGGAGCTGCTCCGAAGAGGTCAGTGTTCCTTCTTGCTCGAGGGCTGGGAAAATTGGGAACGGCACGTTACTGCTAGGATTATTGGTTAAGATTTGATATGACATGCTCCTTGTGCATGTCCCAAAACTGTAAATAATATTGTAGTTTTTGTAATTTCCAAAATATTCTCAGAGCAACATCAGGATTTCTTGTCAAATTTGGTTCAATTAAGCTACTTACTCTGACACAAACTCATTACAATTAATTGATACCGTTATTATTTGTGACAATAATGGTACATGATTATTAAATTAGTTGTCAATTTTTAATTTCATAACTGATTAGTTGTTGGTTACAACTTTATTGTCCTAGGCTGAAAATACGACAATTCTCCCTCTGCAGCGCGGTGCAGCAGCCTGTCCCGACCCCGTCCCGAGAACAGAGACAGAGGACGAGAGACAAGCAGAGAGATGATCAGCTCATCTTGGTACCGTTGGGATCTACTCCTTTTTACTGAGTTTACCCGCTAAATACAGGGGGCTGGCATTTTGTCCCGCCGGGATGAAACACACTTCCGGTGTCTGTACGAGTTCCATTTTAATCTCGTCGTAGTGGACCGCTCTGGATCACAAACACACAATGCTCACCAATTACCAGTGACCAGTTACACATCACCTCCCTTGCATCGTTCATCATTTTACATAAGTATTGATGGAATACAGTAAAAATCTTGTTCTTCTGGACCAATAGGCTGGCTGCTTCTACTAGTCCTTCCAAAAGGAATGAGACAATGGAACGGGTTGTTCTGATTATTAAATCATGCGTTTGTGGGTCACAGATCCGCACGATAACATTTGGGTGAGGGATGTCACTCCGCAAGTTACCAACACAATTTTAAATAACCCTGTAGGTGTGTGCTCCCACCGAATAGACACGTTGAAAAAAATAGCCGAATTCACGGCAAGTAAATGACACCGGAAGTACCCTCCCCCGAACTCGTCTATTAGCCTATAACATTTTCCCACCATATTTTAGTGCAAATAAAAATATAAATGATAATAAAACATTTGACTTCACTTAATATTGAATCCTAGTTATGCAAACCGTTCTCTCAAAATTTGAAGTGTCTCTTCGTGTGTGCGCTGTGTAGGATGCAGGCCAGAAGCAGTTTGGCGCCACCAGCTGCTCGTCGTGTGGAATGGTGTACAGTGCAGACAGCCCCGAGGACCAGTTCCAGCACTCGCAGTTCCACCAGCGCTTCATGGACAGCATCAAGTTTGTGGTACGATCCGTACGCCTGCTGCTGGGACAGTGTCGGAGCTTGTGTTCTTGGCCAACTTTGCGGCTTACTTTTTCAATTTTTAAAATATAAGCTTTGTAATCAAACGAGGCTAACGATATTCGCCTTGTGTCTGCCCCTCACTGTCATGGTTGAAGTGTGTTCCAGACACACATGACTGCCGTGCCGTGTTTGCGTGTGTGTCTGTGTAAAAGAAGCGAGCTAGGAGGCGCCAAATAGGTTTTTAATTTTAATAAAGTCAAAAGCAAGCAATAGTTGTGCTTTTATAATGGCATCATTTGATTTTTTTTTTTTTTTTTTTTTTTTTTTTTTTTTTTTTTTTGCTACTTTATTAAAATCAGATTCTGGAGCTAAAATGACAGCATGTTAATGATGACTTGACTTGGAGTTGACTTGGGACTTGACTTGACTTGACCCAAGAAGGACTTGAGACTTGAAAGAGGGACTTGGTCACATCTCTAAGTAATCAAATTCATCAACCATGACTTTCAGGCCTGGAAGAACGAGCGAGTGGTGGCTCGGTTCTGGGACGGTAAGATCATCATGGTGCTGCCCAACGATCCCAAGTACGCCCTGAAGAAGGTGTGTGTTCGTTCTTATCATTTTATTAGATATTCTAGCTGCCAAACGGTGGAATAATAAAAATACTTTTTTTTTTCTTTTTCTTTATTGACCAGTTGGTGTGGAAGCGGGATGTCTGGTATATGGCCATGAGCGGAAGTGATTCATGGCGCTGCATGTCCCGTGGTCGAACCTTTGCTTATTGGAGAAGCGGTCTAACCCACTGTGCCGCGGGGTCAGCCCATAATTATTAATAATCATAGTACATTATTTAAAATGTGTGGTTTATTTCTTCTATCCCGAAGGAAAACATATTTTGTCACCAGGGGTAATGCAATTTTACAGACGGACAACAACGTACATCACAGGGTCATCGAGATCAAAGTCCTCAAGAACAAGGCAAGCGGATCTTTTTGGATCCGGCTACCTGAAGCACTCGGTGGAGAAAAGGGGACGTAAACTGTCTGTTGCTAAATGAGTTTTGTATGTTCATGTTGCCAGGCGGAGGATGTGCGGCGTGTGGTGGACGGAGAGCTGGGATTCCAACAGGTGACTCTCAGCTGCCCCCAGCAGGCCAAGACCTTCCTGTTTGTCACCAACGAACGAGTGGTGTCCGGCTGCCTCATCGCAGAACACATACGACAGGTACTCGACAATGTCACTTACTTAGGCCTTTAGGTTCCCTGAGGAACATGGGCCATCGATGAAAGTCCTCCATTCCCTTCGGTCTTCTGCCCTCCTCTCTAGATGTTGCCATGACAGCCCTTGTGTCGTCATCTCCTGTTCTGTGGTTCTTCTCCAGGGGGCTTTAGGTCTCCCTCTTTCTCTTTCCTTGTGGGTTCCATGTTAGGGCTTTGTGATAGATTTGTTGTCTCTCCTAAGTGAATGTCCAATCCAGGCCCATTTCCTCCGCTGGATCTGCTAGAGGTCTATGATAATTATCTAGATATCTGAAGCATTAGCCACATGGGTTCTAAAGGGTGGCGTGTCCTGTCCTTTCCAACAGGCGTACCGCGTGCTGCCCACTTCTGCTGCGCCGCCCCCTAAAGACATGAAGCGGGATGACTTCATGGAACACCACCGCGCCTGGTGCTGCTCCACCAGCCCGGAGAGCGCCCTGCTGGGCGTCAGCCGGGTCTGGGTGCTGGGCTCTGCCCGCAGGCAGGGCATCGCTACCAGACTGCTGGACACCGTCAGGTAAACGAAGATGTATTATTAGAATATAGCAGAGATGGCACGTAACAAAGTACAAATACTCAAGTACTGTACTTAAGTAACATTTTTCAAGTATCTGTACTTTTAGAAGTACTTTTTTCTGTGAGTACTTTTTACTTGTACTGAGTACATTTTTAACAAATATCTGTACTTCTACTCCTTACTTTTATCAAAACGGACTCGTTACTTTTTTCTCTTTTTTAGCACATTGACAGGGTAGGATAACATGTATAATATGAGCCAGTAGGGGGCGCTGATGCTCAGAGTACAGTCGCAGTTATTAAGTTAATAAGTAGTTTATTCATGTAATACATTGACAAACTAACATTGAAAAAAATGCATTTTACATACAATTTTCTTTTTAGTACTTTGTACTTTATACTTTCAAAAATACGTTTGAGTACATTTCTGAGCATGTACTTTTAACTCTACTCGAGTAGATATTTGGATCAGTACTTTGTAGCCGTACTCGAGTTGATTTTTCACAAATGTATTGGTAACACTTCATAATACGTGTCCGCATTTGAACATTAGTTACGCATTAGCTAAGCATTAGTTAAACCATCATTTCAACCTTAGTTAACCCTTAGTTAAGCATTACATCTTAATTATTTCGCGTTACTTAATCATTAACTAATTATTTTCAGACCGTAATCTGGTTTACGGTGTGTTGGGTCTGGTCATGCCAGGTCTGAAGCCGTGCTTAATGCGTGAGGGCTGGTCTGAAAATCATTAGTTAATGATTTCGCATTACTTAATCATTAAGATGTAATGCTTAACTAAGGGTTAAATAAGGTTGAAATGATGGTTTAACTAATGCTTAGTTAATGCGTAACTAATGTTCAAATGCGGACACGTATTATGAAGTGTTGCCAATGTATTTTACTCTTACTTAAGTAAGACATTTGGGTACTTTTGCCATCTCTGGATTATAGTATTGCTAAACCAGTCCTAAACTTCCCCCACGCCCTATTTTATTTAGTCGTTTAATTGAGGAAATGCTCATCCCCACTGGGGGACTACCACAAAGTGGAGATCCTCTTTACATTATAAGCTATTGTAGAGTCTGGATATCATTTGTGGAAATATTTAGTGGACCTTCAAACATCAGGCTGATTTTAATATTGCTTTTTATTATAGTGTCCAGTTATGGTCTGAACACAACCATATTTTTACTGATTCCTTTCTTCGCCGCAGGAGCTGCTTTATCTACGGCAGTCCGCTGAGCAAGGAGGAGGTGGCCTTCTCCGACCCCACGCCCGATGGGAAGCAGTTTGCCACGCGCTACTGCGGAACGCCCTCCTTCCTCGTTTACAACTTCATCAACTGACTGTTGGAGGGGTGGGTGATGTCTCTATCATACTGCATTCATCTGGATCAGTGGATTCAAATTTGTTGTTTTATTTTGCACAGAAATAGTCATGAAGGAAGTTATGTCAATGATGTTTTCGTTGGCATTTAATTCCAATGATCAAAACTGATGTCCTAAATACATAATGGAAACACAAAGCAGTCGGACATAAGATTGCTACAAAATAATTTTGCCTCAAAACCATTTTCAGTCCCAACAACAGATGGATATTATAACATCATCGCATCCAATGTTACTGGCTGTACTTCCTTGCTTCACCTTTGACCTCCTCATTGCTCATTGTCTTGAATTACCTTTATTTGAACGTGAAAAAAAAACATCACAGCCACATTTATTAAAAAATAATTTTGTATTTCTTTTTAGTTACTACAGTATTGCCTTTGTAAATAACAAATAATTGGCAAACATTTCAGACTACTAATTAAAACTCAGCCAGCGAGTGAAGTTAAACTGTTGTTGCGTGGTTAAAGAAATATATTTTTTAAGTTATTTTCATTATCTTGACTTTTTGAGTTTTTTCTTTTTTAGAAATGTCCACCTATTATTGGGTGGCATAACCACAAGGCGCCACCATGTGGTGGTGATGCGGGGAGTTCATAAATGATAAATGGCGGAGGTTGGAGTTCCAGGCAAGATGTGAAACTTTCACAAATGCACTAATTTTTGTTAACTTTTATGTTAGAAATGTTCAGGCTGCGTACAGATTTTTTGGATCTAAAATGAAGTGGATTGACTGGTAAACAATTCATACTAGATTAATAAAGAAGTAATAACCATAGTTTGTCCGATTCTTGTTTTGACAGTCTTGTGACGTTAATGTCACAAACTTTTAATAACGCGTGAAAGCGAATGCATGCACTTGCCGGACCCCCTTAGTGGCTCACAATTTAGCTTGGACACTCAAAGATAGAACCATGAACCTGTTTAAAACGAATGTTATCGCCAATTTTCTCTTTTGCTCAGCAGTGGTTAAACATTTATCACAGATTTTTTTTTATGGTTTTCAAAGAAATGTATTGGTCTACTTTCTATCCTGGTTTCTTTGTAAAGTTTGGGCAAAATCTCTAAAGATTATTTTTGAAAGACCAACATGTAGATAGTCTGTGTGGAAATGTTTGGAGTTTGTTTATAAACTGTTTGATTTGTTTATGGAGAAAATCCTACTGTGCCCTGATTTTTGAGATGTTACTTAGTTTGTTTCTTTCTAATTCAATTTTTGCATTTTGTTCTTTTGCGTATGTTCGGTAATTGAATGATTGACGTTGGGTCAACATTTCAGTGTGTGTGTAGTGAATAAACATCTTGTTCACCTCTGTCCATGTGGAAGTCGACATCAACGAGCACTCCTCCTCAATATATTCCTATATATTTAACCAATATAATATACAAGTATATTGTAGAATTGTGGCAGTTGGTAGAAATGAAGAGAAACGTCTCGAGCTGCATCGACAAGCAGGATGACTACCAGGGATGGCAAAAGTACCAGGATTTCTTACTTGAGTAAGAGTAAAATACATTTGTAAAAAAACAACTCGAGTGAGACTACAAAGTACTGATCCAAATAGCTACTCAAGTAAAGTAAAAAGTATAGGCTCAGAAATGTACTCAAAAAGTATTTTTGAAAGTTCAAAGTACTACAAATAAAATTGTATGTAAAATGCATTTTTTCAATGTTAGCTTGTTAATGTTATTGCTCGAATAAATGAACAACTAGCCTAATGTATCTTATATCTCGGGTCTAAATGAAATCCACTTATTAACTGGGACTGTACTCGGTACATCAGCGCCCCCTACTGACTAATATTATAGACGTTATCCTACCCCGTCAGTGCAAAAAAAAGTAACGAGCCTGTTTTGGTAAAAGTAAGGAGTAGAAGTACAGATATTTTTGTTAAAAATGTACTCACTACAAGTAAAAAGTAATCACAGAAAAAAGTACTCCTAAAAGTATAGATACTTGAACATTTTACTTAAGTACAGTACTTGAGTATTTGTACTTCGTTACTTGCCATCTCTGGAAACGCTCCTCCGTACCCGTATTCGTAGTTTACGTGAGGTATGAATGGGCCTTGACTGTTGTCCATCTCAGAAACAAAGATCGGGAACAGCCTCTGACAAGCAAGCCCACATCATGAGGTCTGGCACGCCAGGCTAGCCTACACTCAACCCCAACCCACCCACCACACATACAGT
>OMKY01219063.1:0-12235 GCA_900302395.1 Bregmaceros cantori | reverse complement strand
CTATATGTATGTCTGTCTGTCTGTCTGTCTGTCTCTCTCACCCCCCCTCTCTCTCTCTCTCCCTCTGTTTCTCTCTATATTGTGAATGTGTGATAATGTGAGTATCATACCTCTTCCCCTGTCCAGTCCCCATCCCGTCTAAGCTGAACGGGTCCAGCCTGTCTTCGCTGGCCCTGTCCAAGGACAGCCTGGCTATGGGCTGTGTGTCCAACCCCGCTGAAGTATTTTGCTCAGTGCCCGGACGCCTGTCACTGCTCAGCTCCACTTCCAAATACAAGGTGAATGCACCTTACCCTCCAAACCGACGAATCAGCTCTGTATTCGCCATGTTTGCTTATGGAACTAATATTCACAATTTGGGAATTGAGATTTGACACAACTAGACTCTCTGGAGAACAAACATAAGTAATAATCAAAGGAAGCAGTGGCATGCTAAAAAAAAGTACAGCTGTTCAACAGAGTGAGAACAAACACGCAGGCCAGATGGGAATATGTATTGACTCGGCTAAGGTCAGGGAACTTAGATAAAAACATATTTGTGTATGAACTTTCAGAGGTGTTTTTATTCAAGCTTAGGTCATGGGATTATAAAGACACTCTTTGAGTTAAACCTTGACTACCCCCTTGCTTGTGGACATGTTTCCTCTCTTCACAAAATGGCTTCCCACTCTGAATTTAAATAAATAACTGCATCCACCCTTTTAACTAGTGGCGCACCGATCCGATCCTCGGATCGATGATTGGGGGCCGATCACACTTTTTTCCAAAGATCGGGACTCGTGATTTTGTCCCGATCAGGATCAGTAAATGAGTCGGAGAGCATGCCAAATGACTGTTTATTTACTTTGACTATTATTGAAATTGACAATTGTGGCAAATAGTTTGGGTACTACCAATTTTTGCAGGATCAGGACTTTGTATCGGGACTCCACATTCCGTTCTCTTAAAATCAGAGGATCGGGAGCAAAAAAGCGTGTTCGGCGCACCCCTACTTTTAACCTTGGTTTTTGACGGGTGCCTGACAAGTTGCCTTTTTTCCCAACCTCACGCATAACGCTGCAAATCTCATTTGCATAATTCACACACCAATTAAGGCTTACTTTAAATGAATCTTCAATGAAATGGGTGTGTGAGAACGGATAGAGCATAACATTATCTGCGCTGCATTGATATCCCTGTAGTTTAGCAAAATGCTAGCGCCCGTCATCGTGATGCATCTAATATTATATAACCTCTCCTGCCCTCTTGAAGGTGACCATTGGCGAAGTGCAGCGGCGTCTCTCGCCTCCCGAGTGCCTCAACGCATCACTGCTGGGCGGTGTGCTGCGCAGGTGCGTGAGGTGACATCAGTATACTGGGGGTTAACAGATTCACACACATGTAGAGTACTACGATAAACATAAACTAAACATAACAACACCCAGTGACCAGAGTATTCATGGTGGCTTATGCTTAATCCACTCACAGTTTGACACGTCCGGCAGTCACACCGCTGATGGAAAGAAGCTATTGACCCTGACAGTCACAGTCCTATAGACGAGTTTACATACGAAACACTGGGGAGGGAGTCATTTTGTCCCGCGCTTCTGCGGGTCACTTCCGGTGCCTATATGTATGTATATAGCATCTGGTAGAAGGCTGCAGTACGTGGACACAAAAACACACGAAAAGCAACACCAGTTCAAAATCTGACCACTAGATGTCGGTCACATCACTCTCCTTGCCTCGTTAACCTTTTTGTATAAATATTGATGAGGTACAGTCAAAATCTTACTTGAAGTTACTCACCGAGTGGTCACATGTTCTTCTGGACCAATAGGCTGGCTGCCTCTACTAGTACTTCCAAAAGGAATGAAATAATGGAACGGGTTGAACTGATTATTAAATCATGCGTTTGTGGGTCACAGGTCAGCACAATAACATTTGGGTAAGGAATAGCACACCGCAAGTTACCACCACAATTTTTAAATAACCCTGTAGGTGTGTGCTCCCACCGAATAGATATGTATATTAATTTGTTAAAACCATACTCTGTTAAAGATTGTGCAGCCTTATTACAGAGGATCACACACTTCCCTGTACGGTACAATAATATGTTAATTACAGGGAGTGTCTTCTGGATCATACTTTGTAATTACTTGTAATTACTTTAGGCTGTCTGTAAGTAAATAGTAATTACATGCTAATTAGTGCACCCTAAATGAGGTGTTACCAAGAAAATAATCAGATTCCAGAAGTATTCGCTGTGTTGAGGGAAAGAAAGTGGCCTTCTTGCGTCTTGCTTCTGCGTTTTGCTCGTGCGTTTTGCTCGTGCGTTTTGCCCTACATACACATTCTATGCTAAACAAACCCAACAAACAAACAAAAAAGAAAAGAAAACGTTATGAGGAATACTTTTAGCAGAACCCCCCAGGGTCATGTGACTCCCGCGAGGCGCTGAATAAGCCTCCGGCAGATATCACATGATCATCATGCCATAAACACAAAAACAAGAACACACTCACACACATTCATTTGTACAACCACAAAAAACCCAAACACTTGCGCGCACACGCAGAGTCTAACACATACAGATGCAGAGGGAAATGCATTTGTGTGAATTGGAACGACGAAAAAAAATATGAAAATACACATACTGACTGCAATGACATGTTCCTAACATTATCCTATCCATATCTTATTCCAATTTTAAATGATTGCAACCCTACACACCAAATGTCGCTTGGTTCTGGTCGTGAACCGGTTTTGCTGTTATGCTTCTGCAGTTTCCCGCCAAAGCTCAAGTGAGAGTCTATTCGAGAACTTGCTAGAACTCCGGCGGAAAGACACGAGAACCCGGCGGAAGTGTTTATATTCCATGTATATATTTATATTTATTATATTGTAGAGTAGTTGCTCCTCGGTTTTATAAATGGCTTGCCCCGGTATTGAAACGACAACACAGCCAGCCGGAAAGGCATGCCAAGGACCAATCACAGCTACTTTTTCTCTGCACACTTCCGTGCGGGTTCGCACACGCGCATAGTCAGGATTTTTTTGAGGTGCGTGACGACGGTTGCAGAAGCTCTGCGCGGATGGGCGTGGTCACACAGAGAGACAGATATGACGGTTGCAGAGGCCATGCGTCAGGAGCATAAATCTGCCTTTACTTGCCTGGCAGTGATTCTTCTCACATAGCTGAGCCATATTCGGGCGAGGAAGCGGTTAAGACCCTTGTCCCACATGCAAAGTTGAAACATTAAACTTTCATATCATGGTGGGGGCCACAAAAAGCCACCAGTTTGAGACCCCTGCGGTATACTCTAACCAAAACTCTACTCACCTCCAGGGCAAAGTCTAAGAATGGCGGCCGCTGTCTGAGGGAGCGGCTGGAGAAGATCGGCCTCAACCTGCCAGCCGGGCGCCGCAAAGCTGCCAACGTCACCCTGCTCACATCCCTGGTGGAAGGTACACCCACAGTATCACTTGTACAGACGCATCTCAAACTCAAACTTTATTTATTTGTATAGCACTTTTCATGCAGAGCAACACAAAGTGCTTTATAGAAACGGAACATTGAACAGGACAACGTTACCCACAGCCTTCCAACCCAAACAAACTGGCACACACTCAACCATAGACACACACACACACAGACACACACGCAAACAACATACAGTGGGCTGATGTACCGATGACGGTAACATCCTAGTTATAAGTGAGATCAAAGAGATGTGTCTTGAGCTTCTTCTTGAAAACATCCACGGTCTCCACGGCCCTCAATCTGACGACTGACTACTGACTACATTTTTAGCTAATAATATTACATTTATTTTCCTAAATGTATAAGAAAATATAATGTATTTTTTTGTTATAACACATATAATGGAAAATTAATAGTTTTATTAAGGCGGTAACAATATCCAATATGACATTTTTACAAGAGATTGATTTTGGCCCTAGGAACTACGATTTAAAGAGTCACAAAATTGTGAAGAATCGACCAGATTTTCATGTAATTTTTACCAGTGTTTGGTGTGCTTTAAAGATTCTTCACATGCTTTGACAGAGGTTTGCACTCTCCCAGTGCTTGAAGTTATGGTTTTGCCCTGATGTGGGCCATTTTTCGCAGCTTCCTAATGTGCGACAGGCAGTTGCCCAACGTGGATTAGTGAAATGTAGGTTTGAACCGTTGAACTTGATGTTAGACACATTACCATAGTTTGCTTTTAAATTTTTAATGTTTTTTCCAGCCCGTTCAGGCTGTTTTTTTCCAAGCTTTATTTATTAGGGTTAGTGGAAACAGGTGAAGATGGGGGGTAGACATGCGGGAAATATGTCGGTGGTGGGATTCAAACCACCGACTCACCGCGCCATTAAGGCATATGTGTGCTTTCCAGTGCACTGCCCAACCGACTGAGCTACTGGGCAGCACACCATAGTTTGCTTTTACCATAGTTCCACTGACATTCATTCGTTTAGGGAGGAGCCAGCGCCACTGGAACTTAGGTGTCCCACATTGATGGCCCACTTTAGGGCAATCCACCCTATTTGTGGGTCAGCCACACAGGAGTGCACTGCAGGCAACGCTGTGATTAGTTAGCTTGGCAGATTGACCAGAGTTATGGGTAATTCACAACGACAATGTGTGTTGCATGACGCACCAACACCCTCAGCATTATGACTGGACCAATGTACCATCCAGAATGCAATGGCAGGCGCGTGACAGTGAAGCGTCTTTGAGTACTTAGAAAAGGGCTAAATATATACCGTATTTTCCACACTATAAGCCGCACCAGATTATAAGGCGCACCCCCGACGAGCATTCTTTGGAAGAAAAAAAAAACATATACAAGGTGCACCGGACTATAAGACACACCAAGATAAACAGGACATATAACCACAAATCACATTCACAATACCTCTATAGGTGTGTGTGTGTGTAACGCTCAGCGCACGGGCCTTATATGCAACAAATTTCCCCATTCCATAAATGAGCACAACAAGTAAATATATACGATGACTAACTACATTTTTATTTTATTTTTTGAATAACGGGCGTATGCACAAAACAGTGAACAAGAGGGTGTGTGTGTGTGTTTAACGTGTAACGCTCAGCGCACGCCTATATGCAACAATATATTATATGCGACAAATTGCGCAATTCCATAAATGAGCACAACAAGTAAATATAAATCACATAAATGACTTTTAGGTCAGTAATCATAACCAGAAAAAAAGGGACACTGGATTATAAGGCGCACCTCGTTATTTTATTAAAATAAATGCCTTTTAGATGCACCTTATAGTGCGGAAAATACGGAACATGGTATTATTACTGGTTCAGAAATTCTTACTCCCCACAGCCAACTGGTCCAATCATATACTAGGTGGTGTTGAGAGACAATAACCGTTCTCACCGTGCGTCAGTCTATACGTCAACCGATCACAACATCGCATAATCAACACCCTTGGGTGACTGACTCCACACTCCAACTACAAGGTCAGTCACCCACGGGTGTTGATTATGCGATGTTGTGATCGGTTGACGTATAGACTGACGCACGGTGAGAACGGTCTCACAGAAGACTTCTGAACCACTTCATATAACTTGTATATATTTAGCCCTTTTGTAAGTACTCAAAAGCCACTTCTCCACTACAAAAAAACTCAAGGCACAGTTCGGCGCATCTCAGTTAAGTTTAGTTCGGTTAACAGGGAACGTGTTTCCACTGTTCCTAACGCAGCCACGAGGGGGTGGTGCCGAGTTTTTTTTTAACTCAATTTTGATACGCCAGTGCTCACCCCCACCCCTGCGCGTGTGACACCCCTCGCTGAATTCACAACACTTTGTACATACTGACCTTTGTTCTATAGATGCCTGCCAGACTGGGGGATGGCAGGCATCTGTTATTGGCCGGCCATGTTGCGTCACCCCCTTGGAGTGTGACCAATCGGCGACCAGCAAACGTGGCCAAGGGCGGCCAGATTCTGGACCCACATCTCAGCGGGTCCTGAAACCTGGTGTGGCCTGGCCGATTTGACCTTGTGGAGAAATTATTTTCGGGGTGGATGTGCATGTGAACTGCGCCGTGCTGGCCTTAAGTAAGCCAGTGGAAAAGGGGCTAAAAACGCTTCACTTTCACACGCCTGCAATGGTGGCGGCTGCCATTCAAGGCTCTCAAGCTATGACCCATTGAGCTACAGCTATCCCAGTAGTAGTAGTAGCCATCTGCTAGCCACTGCTCCTAGCCACACAGTATTAGCCTGGTGAGCCAGACCCAATGCATCGTCCACGAAGCGCACATCGCTAGCCGCTGAATTCCAGCCGTGTGCGATGCGTGGACGATGCATTTGGTCTGGCTCGCCAGGCTAACACAGTATAACTTTGTCAAGTTCTGCGTTAAGGATTCTACTGCATATTTCCATTCAACTCCTGTGCTGGACACTGTGCCCTCCCCCTCCCCCCCGCACCCCAGGTGAGGCAGTGCACCTGGCACGGGACTTTGGCTACGTGTGTGAGACGGAGTTCCCCGCGAGAGCAACGGCCGAGTACCTGGTGAGACGCGGAGACCCGGAGCAGACGGCCACACGACGAAGCATGCTGCTGGCCACCAAGTAAGGCACTTCTGGGCCATAATGATATGAATGGATTGATACCCTTTCATGGGGATGAAAAAGACATGGCTTAGAGGTGGGTCATGGCATTGTGGCTTGACGAATCACGCCTCCATTGTCCTGATTGGCTACAAGCTGTGACATCATCGGATGTCCCCTACCATCGGCTATAAATCAGTGATACTTCCTGATGTGTGTGTTCGGCCATGAATAGCCTAACTCACTTCACTTAAGGTTAATAAATCCCACTGCCAAACATTGAAATTAACATCTGTTGGGATTACCTCATTCACACCATGCATATTCTTACCACCTACTCTCGGTGCAAAAAAAAAGTAACGAGCCTGTTTTGGCCAAAGTAAGGAGTAGAAGTACAGATATTTTTGTTCAAAATCTACTCAGTACAAGTAAAAAGTCCCCAGAGAAAAATGTACTTCTAAAAGTACAGATACTTGAAAAAAAAAACGACTTAAGTACAGTACTTAAGTATTTGTACTTTGTTACTTGCCATCTCTGGTGTTCACCGAGAGTGTCTACTGTGTCCGGCACGCAATACTATGTGTTTATATTAGTTTGCATTTACAAGTGTAACAAAGATAATTCTCATTCCAATGTCATTGACTGAACACCAGAGTGAGAAAAAAAAACGTTACTATTCCTTCAACTTGTAGTTCATCTGCCACCATTCACTTTTACTGCATAATGGACCTAGTCTTCCCAGCAGAGAGGGAATACCCATCATCCCTCCCATCATGTGACTCTGTCAGGAGCTCTGGTGGGGTGTCTGCTTTGTCTTTCAGCCAACCAGGCACCTTGTGATGTGTTACCAATATAGACGCTTCCTGTGTTCTGCTCGTTTCTAAGTCACAATTCAAGTCTGTTCAATCTCAATTCTATCTCTGTCGACAAAGATGCCTAAATATGTTGCTTCCCTGTATTTAAAAAAAAGTTACTTCTTAACCAGGGCTCTGAACCGGTTCAAGGAACGAAAACCAGAAACGAATGGAATTTTGCATAATTTTACGAGGAGTGGAAACGGAAACGAAAAAAGATTTCTCTAACTGTTCCGGAACAGAAACGAAACATTATGAAATCCACAAAACCGGTTAAAAACGTTTTTTCCTTTCTCTATATATTTTAACATATGTCTGGGAGACTATTTCCGTCCAATTTCACTGTCAGCCATCAAGCCCCATGCATCTGGGGCTCCATCTTGTGGACATACGAGAAAGCGAATGTAACAGCGTTTTAAACACGGTTTTCACGTTAATACAGTTGCACTGAAGTCCACCAAATATATTCTGTATAAACTTTATTGTAATTTAACATTGCACAATATAACTTTAAGAACTTTAAGAACGAACTGAATGTTTGCGTTCCGAACCGGTTCCGAACAGATATTTTGATGGCGGAACGGGTCTGGAACGGTCAGGCCTGCCTGAACCGTTCAGAACGGAACATTTTTAAAATAATTACTTAACTCCTTCAGCACCACAGACTTCCACAGATATTTTACAGAACACATGCTTACTGCACTTACTTAAGTGGTATCCCTTCGTGGTATTTAAAGCCAGCCCAACCATTGGATATTTTTTTTATTCTAGAAGTCAGTAGATCACTATTTGCTCTTGTGTGTCCACGTTTGAAACAGTGTAGCAGGTAACTCAGTAGTTACCTGCAACAGGGATTTAACTGATCAAACTTCTCCTGCTCCTCCAGGGAGGTGTGTAAGGAGTTCATGGACTTATTGTCCCAGGACCGGTCCCCGCTGGGCGGGGGTCGGGCCGTCCCCTGTCTGGACCCCGGCGTGCAGGGGAGCCTGACCCATTTCAGCCTCTTGACGCACGGCTTCGGCACGCCCGCCATCTGCGCCGCGCTGTCGGCCTTCCACAGCTACCTGCTGGAGGCCGTCAAGGTTCTAGACAAATCGGACGGCGCCGGCGGCATTAAGAGTCATCACCCGGACAAAGACGGCAAGCACAACCGCAAATGAGTGGCAGTGGGGGAGTGAGGGGGAGTCAAAGTGGGAAGGACTTGTTGGCATGCCTCATTCTCAAAAAAAGGACTTGCCTCACTATGTATGTCCTGCAGCTCCTGGAGATTCTCCACGTTGGATGCTGGCACTCTGTTTACATGTTGACAGAACACACTGGTATGCAGAATGGTGCTTGGTGCGGACATGGATCGTTGTGATCTAAGAACAGTGTGGTTCACTTTTAAAATGTCTCTTCTGTAATCCACTATTCAACAGACACCTTCTACTCTTCTCCCGACGAAGAGACATAGAAGTGAGGGTACAATCTCATTTCTGTCTGAACCATTTTAGTCAAGAAACACAACAGGATATTAAGAAGCAGCTCTTTTATTGTAAATTAGAATGATCTTGGCGGTATGGCTCTCCCCTATTTCCATGAGTACCTTGGAAAAGCACTAATTCAGGGAGCAGCAGCAGCAGTGTAGAGAATTTTCACCCTAGCACGCAGGGTGAGAAGGCAGCAGTAGTTTAGAGGATTCTCACCCCAGCACGCAGGGTGAATGGCTACAGAGGATGCATTTGAAGGACAGTATAACCTACTGTGTTCCAATCACATTTCAAAATGGTTTGACCCACAGGCAGTTTTTATTATTTATTAATGTACAACACAGACCGCATTGTATAAGCAGGCAGTTCACCTGATATGTTCTGCCGACCACATTTCTGGAGCACAAATTCATGCAATTCTGAAAGGAACGTTTTTTTTTTCATCAGCCAAGCTAATGAGACTACGAGAACAGAGCATGCAAGAAACATATCACTTCTCATGCTGTAAGTGCAGTTGATCGAGACATTTTATATTTTTCCATGATTGGCAAGTTTCTTTCTTGTATGTTTTCCTGCGTTTCAGTGTCTTCTAGCTTCCTCAGAAGTGTCAGAAGGCAGTACATTCTCCTGAAACATTTAAAAACATGCAAAGAAGAAAAAGGTATACGAACAAGACACAACAAATTTCATTGACGAATGGACCTTTCTGGCCGTCCGACTAAAATTTGGAACACAGCCAAAGGGATTGTCATGATGTGTGAAGGGACCACGTAAAATCTTGTGTGGACAGCTTTGTTCATTTAGTGTGTGCCCTATTCCGATAACACCCCATGATAGCGCAAATCACCCACAGGGTGTATGCTGCTAAAGCCCAATTTGCACTGGACTCGGAGGACGTCCGAGTTTCATTTGACGTGTGAATGCGCAATGTCAGTGATTTGCGAAGTAATAATTCCACTGCAAGTTACCAACTGTGATTCGGCGAAACACCACAATGGTTTGAATTCTGAATTTTTTAATCTTTGTTAATACACACGCACACGTGCGTGTGTGTGTGAGAGTGAAGTCTGTGTATGTGTGTGTACATGTGTGGGCAAGCAAAAATATGGCACATGCGTCGCGACGTCTTTTAAATTGAGCAAAAGAACGCGCGGCGAAATACCACAGACGTCAAGAGGTAATTGCGAATTACCAGATGGTCCCCATGTAATTCAATGAAAGTGCGAATTGGGCTTTTGTCACAGGTGTGTGACACGGCAAGCAGTGAATTTGTTTCATTTTGGACGCCACACGCCACACTGAGATTTCTGGCACACTGTCTAACGATAATCTGGACAAACTGGTATCGGGGGGGGAAAATCGGCCAAATTGTCTCGGTATGTGTTCCACTTGTGAGCCTTAAAAAGCCTTCCTTTCCAGAATAGCGGGGCTTGGGGACACTGAAGGAAAAGCTGGTGGATGGAGTTTATCTTTTGAAGTGTGTCTGAGTGTCTGTGTGTGTGTGTTTGTGTGTATGTGTGTATTGGGTGGTTTACACTACAGCACTTCAAGATCATTACATTCCAATGGCCGGTATTTCAATATTGTGTCGTGAATTCTTGCCATTCTGATGTTCAAAACCAATTCAGCCCCTAAATGCCCGATATGCCAATCAGGGTTGGTAGGGGTTACTTTTGCCATACACTGCAGGTTTTCCACTCATATTACAGCCTGAAACCACCCTAAATTTAATACATTAAAGCATTTGGAACACATGAAGTTATTGGTTGAAATTATTGGAATAAAGCTTTTTTAAAGTAATCCAAAATCTTAATACAATCATCCAGCAAATAATTTAGTGATTTTGGTTTCTTTTTAATTTATTTAATTGAGGATGAGTTGAACACCTGCAATGTATAGAAAATTATTTGTTAGAAATAAATCATTTCTCAAAAGTAATCGAAAAGTAACCCCGCCCAACCCTGATTATAGACAACTTTGCTAAGCGATCCACTGCATTTGTTCCACTCTACAGTCACGGACGGTAGAGTGTGTGTGTGTGTGTGTGTGTGTGTGTGTGATTGTACCCAATGCACTGAGATGTTGGGAATAGTTTAACGATGGTCCAACAAGAAAACATGTAAAGAACGTGTTGACAGTTGAGCCAAGAGGAGGATTTTTGTAATTTATTTTTACTTGCCATTTTCCAAGTCATAGGCAGCTAAAGATGTGTATTTTAATGTTTATCCTGTTGGTAACTTATGCAGAAAAAAATCATTTTGTACCGTCGGTTTATGTTTACTATTGTTGTTATTATCAATGTTATTATTATTATTATTGTATTACGGCATAAATGTAATATATTATTAAAGAATGAACAGGTGAAGAAGGATGGAGTGTGGCTTCCATGCTTTGTAGCACATGGGATTTTTAAAACTTTGCTAATGCATGATTACGAGATTGTAACAATACAATTTAGTAATTGACCAGAGGTGTGAGTACTGAAAAGTTGTAATTGAGTAAAAGTATCTATACTTTGCTTAAATTCTAGTAAAAGTAAAATTACCCATCTCAAAATGTACTTGAGTAAAAGTACAAAGTTACTTCGTTTAAAATGTGATGGGTAAAATTAGTAAAAGTTACTTTCAATTATTTAATGCAAAAAAAGCATGAGTCATAAATCAACACAAGTTGTTTTTCTTAAATATTTTTTAATCATTATTCAAATTACAGCTTTGTGTGATGCATTGCTTTTGGCTCACCAGGCTGCACAGGAGTTCAACTTTCCACCAAAATTAAACATTTTCACCATCCACCAATGTTTTGTAACGTGAGGGGACTCAAATGTAATGAGTTAAAAGTACTAAGGTAAAAATGTACTTAAATTTACACATTTCAAAAACAAATTACTCATGAAAAGTAATTAATTACAGTAGCGTGAGTAAATGCAGTTTGTTACTTCCCACCACTGTTAATTACATTATTTTTTTTTTATTATTTTTTTATTATAATTACATGCTGCTATTATATGCCAAGGATTGCACACTTAATTTTGATTTGATTGTACATGATAATTGCCTCACAATGATGTAGTTACCCTTTGTTACAGACCGCAGATGAGCTTGCAGTATCTTATAATATATATATATATATATATATCCTATGTATGGTATGCTGTACCATAAAAAGAAGCATAAACAAAGTAGTAGTAGAAGTTTCTAAGACTCAGATGGTTTAGACACCGAAGAGAAGAAGAAGAGCTGGAGAAGAGCACGTAGGAGGAGAAGTGATGGAGATGGAAATACAAGGAACCAGAAGACAAGAACGACCCAAAACAAGATGGAGACTCTGCATGAA
>OMKY01219058.1:0-11925 GCA_900302395.1 Bregmaceros cantori | reverse complement strand
ACATACAATGAATAAAGTGTGGATTAGATAATTGACACGCTCAGTAATCCATATCACACGCTGTAATAACTACTGCTATTACACGATATAGCTGTCATGTTATGTAATAATATACTATCGTTCTGGTATATTGTCGTTCTCACTTCACTGTCTGGTGAGTGTCAGTGTTTTTAGAGGCCTTGTTGAATTAAATTCATTATCTCTATGTGTGAAATAATGAAAATGTTTCTTTCCCGGTAAAAAAAAAAAAACATTTACTCACAACTTATGACTCTTAAATAACGTGTTTTAACCATCTCTCCGTTGTTATCTAATTTTTTTTTCTGATCGTTTTCATTGATTTTATTAACATGCTGTTTTTTTTTTTTTCATGTTCAATTATTTTTCATACGTGTCACGTAAACGACCTTGTGATGGGTTTATACACTGTTGTAAAGATATGGAAGAACGTACCTTTGTAAAGTACTGAATACAACATCTGCTTGAGTAGTATAAGTCTAGGGACTTACAGTAAGTATAGGGAAATGCATAAAAGTATTATAACTAAAAAGTAAAAGTTGTACTTTTTACAGTCACGGTATGTTAAAGATCTTTTTGCTCCATGGGCTTATGTAATGGAAGTGTTTGAGGTTAAAGAAATACATTGTAATATAACAGACATTTTATTGTATCTTTTAAAGGGACAACACTGAAGAAATACGACTTTGCTACAATGTAAAGCAGTCTAGAGTACTGTTTGTATGACGGTGTACACTTTGTCCCCTCAAAATAATGAAATATATAGACATTGTACAACATGTCTGTGTAACAAAAGGATATCTATAATATACCGGGACTCTTACAGTGAAGTAAAAAGTAGCTTTACCTCAGATAAAAGTACACAACTAACTTCTGGGAAAAGGTTTTTTTGTTTTTGTTTTTTGAAAATGTAATGTGGTGATAACAAAAAAGACTCAAGTAAAGTACAGTTACTTCCAAATGGTAATCAAGTATTCAAGTATTAACTGTTTCAGTTACATTTTTTGAAGGGAAAACAATACATAAACTTAATTTCTTCCTAGAAAGTAGAGATCATGTTGTTTATATTATAAACTCTTAGCTGTTTGACATAATGTGTAGGGGAGATTTGGATGGACCTTCAGAAATACTGAATTGAATTGAATACGTCTTGGTCTGAAAGTGGATTGCACTGAAACTGAAAGGCTTAATACTCAACTCTTCAACTGCCAAAGACTTCTTCAGAAGTCAAAATGTGCCATTTCTATGCTTTTCAGATTGGGGGAAAAAATGACAAGAAAGGATCCTACTTTATTTCTTATATCTTATAAGTTGTGACATAATTGCTACAGAATATTTGCTAGACCTCCAAACGTAAGCGCACATGTCTTGGTGTGGAGGAGTTAATGCCGATTCATACCTTACGTGTGGCCAATTACGTACGTAATCCGTCCGTACGTTCCACGCGTTGCCGCCTTCATACCTCCGAGCGTCTTTTACGTTACCGTGTGCAACAACAGCTATTTATACTCGATCGCGCCCCTATATTTTCCCGTAGTATTGCTCTGTTTCATCCGTTTGCACGTAATCATAAGGTCCCCAGATCCGTGTCAATTTCCGTATGTGATCGACGGAGAGGCCGCGCGAAACGGTTCATCCGTACCCGTATCCGTACTTTACGTGAGGTATGAATGGACCTTCTATAAAACAACACACTCGCTTGTCAGTCAAATCACAAGTATTTATGGTATCGAATACCTGTGCTTCAGTAGAACCTTAATCGACCCCATATCAATGCGATTCTTTTTAATATATATACATATATATATATATATATTAATTTATATTTGTCCTCTTATTTTTGTATTGAAAAGAGACATAATTGTGTCAAAATAGCTGAACTAACAAAACGGTGTGCTTTTTTTGGGTCAAAAAGAGAAGTTGTTGGTTTTCTTCTGTATATTGACCACTGAAAAATCTATTGTGTTTGCTATCGGAGAAAAAAAAAAGAGAAAGTGTAGTTACATCTTGGAAATGTGACGTGAAAAACATTGTATATTTTTGTGCCGTTTTCCTGAGAGTTTGTGCCCGAAGGTTCTTTATATTAGACTTATAAATGTATAGATACTTTCCATGTATTTCACACAGCAATGTTGTGAGTAGCGAAAAACGACCCCTAGAGGTTTGCTTAGAAGCTGTTTTTACCTTTTTAACAAATTTATGCTTAAAAAGAATACTGTGACTTTTTTCTAAAACTACTTTTGTTACCTATACTCCCCCGTTCCCCCCTCCCCACACCTAACACCTCAACCACCTTCCCAACTTGAACACACGAACACAAACACGCACACCAGCACATACACCTACATGCCACACCCCCATGTCCCTCCATGTTAACTTGTTGCTGCTAAAGTGTTTTTTCTACGGTAGACTTGGATTCTGATCTCTATATTCTATTCAACAACTTCCCGCTCCCAATGTATGGAGCACTCTGTTGTAAAAGACACACACACACACACGCTCCCTCCCCCGTACTGTGCGTTGTGCTTCAAAACAGCCCTCCACCAGACTAATGTCAGTTTCCTGATGTTTATTAAACATAATATTTACCTCACCGCTTTGCTTGTTCATTAACAGTGGCCATCTTGGGTCCGCGTTGGCCGAGTGGTTATGGACGCCGCACCTAACGCGACCCCATTCATGTTAGTGGCGCTGTGTCTACCGCAGCGTCCGCAGTGTCGCGAGTTTGACTACGCTCGTTGACTTGTCTGCAATTTGTACCCCCGATCTCTTCAACCCAGTTTCTGACTAATCCTATCCAATAAAGATGAACAGCGCTGACGTCGGAAAAAATACTTGCAGTGCAAGTGTGAAGAGATAGATGAGCGGGGGACGAGCATACCTGCAGTGTGTGACCGTGAGAAGCAGCGATCTCACTGTGCTGTGTGTGCAGTGATCTAAGCCAAAGCAACAAGACAAAATCTTTGACATTCCTTCTGCTAGAAGGGGCCAGCTTTTTTCTATTCTGCCAGCTTTTTTTAAATTTTTGTAAGTTTTCCCATTTCATTGAGAGGGTTGTCATGAATGTTTGGGGAAAGCAGACTTGCAGCACATGTTGGTGAGGGAAGCTAACACACGACGCTGAACACAGCGAGGCAGAAGCACAAGAGTGTACATGCAGCCTAAACAACTGTGCCACACAGCCAGCACTTTCCTGCTTTCTTTCTTTTTCGGAGTAAGCGGCATTATCTCATTTTGTCGCCAGCATCAGTCTGAAGGTGGGACACGAGCAGACATGCAGTCAGTGGTGGACAGACGACAGGGCGCACCGGGCATTTTCCTGGTGGGCCGATGCCCAGTGGGCCGGTGATGTTGCATTTTAATTTTTATTTACAGTGGTAAAAATCACCGACGGGCGGCGGCCCACACTCTCTTAACACAGTGAACGGGTTGGGCTGTGACTACAATTCTACCAGAAACGAAAGTATGTCAATGAAACTAGGGGTGCACAGTCTGCGAGCTACGAGCGGGCAGCGCTCGGGCTGCAGCAGGCCTGGACTCGGAGGAGAAATCGGGCATTTTTGACTTAGACCGGCCCCCATAATTAGCGGAGCACATCTGACATGAAATTGACGTAACTTATGTCTTATAAATGCACAAACGCTCTGGTCATCACGTTGACACGCCAGTAAAAAGTTGCAAACCCCCTGTTTTCACTCTTTGCAGAGATAAGAGCCCCTGGTTTATCTCTCTCTTGAACCAACAACCTCTGGAGGACAAACCCAACACAGATACCAGTCAACCACAGAGGACTGCTAATAATCTCTGGCTATTGGTAGCCTTTAACTGCTGCAGTCACTGCAGACACTGAACATTGGACTAGACCCTCAGGAGTGTGTAGTCCAATGTTCAGTGTCGTGGACTGACATGTCAGAGGTTGTTGATTCAAATCCTGGAGAAAGATTTTAACAAATCCTTTGTAGATTTAATTGATCAAAGGCTTGAAAATGAGCATATTTTGTAATTTGCTGTGCTTTTGAAAAATGACCTTCAGAAATCCCTTGAGTGACTGCAGCAGTTAAAGGCTACCAATAGCCAGAGATTATCAGCAGTCCTCTGTGGTTGATTGGTATCTGTGTTGGGTTTGTCCTCCAGAGGTTGTTGGTTCAAGTCGAGCTCCTGTCAGCAATTTTAAATGGTTTATGAAGGATCTAAAAGATAAAAGCGCCCAGAGAACAGGGTTCCAGAGCCCTTCTCTGGTGGCTAACGTGGCAGGGCACAGATATTCTGTACATTGTGCGGGTGTTCTGGTCGTGGGTTCGACACACACACAGACTCCCCCAGGTTGGTGCAAAGAGGTGTGATGAAAGCCCTCACAGCCCCCCTGTCATTGGGGGTGAGGGGGGAGAGAGATAAACCAGGGGGTCTTATCTCTGCAAAGAGTGAAAACAGCGGGTTTGCAACTTTTTACTGGCGCGTCAAAGAAAAATGATGAAGAATCTTGACAAGTAGCTACCCATGGGCCTACAAACAACCCAGTTCTGAGCTGCCTGTACATAGCACCTTGTAAATAGTATTTTATTCACATCACAGCTTTTTAACTATTTTTTAACAAGTGTTCCAAGCACTTATGTTTTTTATAACTGTCAATTTGTTTGTTTGTGATTAATTGTGCAGCCATTAGACATAAGTTAATGTCTAGTGAAAGTCAATTTAAAGTCAGATGTTCTCCAATTAGGGGGGCCAGGCAAAAAGTCCAAAATGCCCGGGCCGATCGGTTCTCCCAGTCCAGGCCTGCATGCAGTATACGATCGTGATGAGGGGGAAGTGATCTCACAGCGTTGCATGTGCTGTGATCACAGGCATAAGACTATGGATGGGGTTGGCTTAGCAGCATCGTTCTAACCCACTGCACCATGGGGCCAGCCCCTTTCCTGCTTTCTTTTGACATCAAACAGCTCACCTCAGATTAGTCCCTGCAGACAATGGGCTGATGATTCTGACAATGGTACTCCCGTGCTTGCACCAAGCAACATAATCACCAACACCTACAAATAGATGGATAGAACGTCTCCTTACCTGGTTAGTGCATGGGGTGGTCAATGAGACGTTTCCATATAAAAATCTGAGTGAATGGTTAGGTCCAACAGTGTCAGCTTCCTACTAGCCTGACGAGAACCGGCGCATCGTCCAGGCATCGCACAGCGCACGTTATGCTATGCAACGTCTAGCGATGTGCGATGCGTGGACGATGCATTGCTTCTGGCTTGCCAGGGCAGCTACTACTCTACGAGCACTTGCATTGATAATGGGTTGCCACACATACTGGTAGCACTTAAAGTAATATTTTTTTTATACCACTACGGCGCAGGTTTGCAAGCTCTGAGTGCTTCTAGTTACATTATGAAAATTACATGCGCAATGGATGTTATTCAATGTTAAAACACTGGTTGAGTTGAGTTGATTAGCAAGTTTTGGTGTCTATAGAGCTGCTACCATTTACAGACCAGACTCTAAACCCAGCCAGTTAAAATTCTGGAGTCAGCCAGGCAACCAAATCACATGTCCATGGCATGTCAACTGGCACCTTGCGGATAACTGAGCCGGAACCCCCTGTCTCTAATGGCCAGTGAACTAGGGCTGCAACGATTATTTTAATAGTCGATTAGTTGCCGATGGTTAAAACTAGAGGTGCACCGATCCGATCCTCAGATCGGTGATCAGAGGCCGATCAGACTTTTTTCAAGGATCGGGACTCGTGATTTTGTACCGATCCTGATCGGCGAATGGCAAATGAGTCGGGGAGCATGCCGAATGACTTTTGAAATTGACAATTGTGCTAAATAGTTTTGGGTACTACCAATTTTTGGAGGATCAGAACTCTGTATCGGGACTCGGTATCGGGACCGGAGATCGGCCGATCCTTAAAATCCAAAAGGATCGGAAGCAAAAAATGTGATCGGTGCCCCCCTAATTAAACCGATTAGTCGACTAATCGCTTGGATAGTTTTCCCTTTTAAAAATACCCCAAATTCACACAGCAGGCACCAATTACGAGAAATTAATCTTGTCAACTTTTTTATTCTTAATAAAAAAAAAAACCCTATAAAGATTAAGTTACTGCCTCTGACATAAACTCATTACATGTAATTTATACCATAATATTGTGGACATTATTACATTGTGTAATGTTTCATATTTTTGGAAATTATGAATGAATATCACGTTTATGTGGATAGCATAAAACTGCTGACAATAACAATGTCAATTCTTTGGCGATTATCGATTATTAGATTAGTTGTCGATTAATTTTATAAATCGATTAGTCACCGATTAAATCAACTAATCGTTGCAGCTCTACAGTGAACATCAATGCAACTACCCGAAACTGGCAGCAACTGTTCTGTTGCAATGGTGGGCCCTTTTTTTTTGCCAGTGCACACCACTGGCGGAGTAGAGTCTGGTTTTTCCTGTGACCAGACAAGCAGAAGAGAAAGGGGTGAGGGGCACCGTACGCCCCATCGGATTAGTTTTTTTTTTTAATGTTTTTTTTTGCAGCCCATTGAGGCTGTTTTCCAAGCTTTATTTATTAGGGTTAGTGGAAACAGGTAAAGATGCCGGGGTAGACATGCGGGAAACACGTCGGTGGTGGGATTCGAACCACCGACTCACCACGCCATTAAGGCATATGCGTGCTTTCCAGTGCACTGCCGACTGAGCTACTGGGCAGCACGATCCGATTACTTTTTAAAGGTAAATGTGGCAGCACTGGTGTTTAGTGTGTATATTATGAACCGTGTCACACAGGTTATCAATCAAAACACTTCAGCTCCATATCAACAATATTTATTATTGGCCATAAGAAACATTGATTGTCAAAGCAGTTAGGAATAACTGGGCGGTTTATACTGGTGTATCTTGTACTCAGGGGAGTAAAATTTGAGCTGGCCGCATTGAACGTCGAGCCTGTTACGCTTCAAAAACTTGCACAGCCATCCGTTGCTAGCGTAGAGCATCGGCTCGCGGTTGTCTTTGATCGTGGGGAACAGTTCAGTGGCTTTGCGCCGGATCAGTTCTCTGGTCACCGTCTTCTGCTCGTCGTGCATAGTGACGAGCCAGTCGACCAGCTTCGCGTCCAGCTCCTCGCTAACCTTCCGGCGTCCGCCGCCCGGCAGGCGGGCGCGGCTCTTGTCGTCGGCCGACCTCAGTTGCTTGACTTGCTTTTTCCACTCTCTGATTTGCTTTGGGTCGATGTTGAAGTGTTTGGCCGCCTGCTCGCCCGAGTGCTCTGCTGCATACTGCACCGCCCTCTCCTTGAACTCCACACTGAACCTGCGTCGTTTTATTGCCGATGGTGCTGAAAACGGACGACAAGGGATTTAAGAAGAAGTTGTTTCAAGCCAGAACAGTTGAGCCTCTGTCGATACATCGATACGCCCAGAGGAATAACCAACTCACTAAAACTACTTTTTTTAAAAATTTACATTTCAAGTTATTTCATCTCTTATTGTGCCTAATTTTCACACAATTTGAACTGAAGCCTGAAGGTCCACCAGTTATGTACAGAATCATAAAACATTTTCTATTTCAGAAGATGTATTTAATTTGTAAATGACGAGTCTCCGAATGCACATTGCAGTCAAACAAATAATTAATGTTAGTTATATTTGCAGAATGAACTGATGCTGAACAAAAATCTACAAATCTAGAAACATTATTTCTGTTTCATTCCTGTTCTACAGTCATGAAATGTAAAGTGAGAGTAACACAATGAACAAATTAATAGAACATTTTGGAGGAAAATAAAATAAATTTGAATTGAAACTGAAAGTTCACACACATAAAATAAGTTCTGTTATAAGTCACGTAGCTTCAGCGGTGACGTTTATTGCAAAGTCACATGCATTCACTCTCTGACAATCCTCCCTAATACGCTGACTAAGTTTAGTAACTAAGTAACACAAACGAGACCCGCCTTTTTCACAGATAAGGTTGTGCATGTGGGTTGCTATCTTAGGCACCCCCGGGCCACTGTCAGCATTTTCCTGAGGGCCACACCTGTTTGTGTCTGTTACTGGAAGAGGGAGAACCAGTCTTGTTTAGAATATAGTCAATCGATCATTATATGATTAATATAACAAATTACCCACTACAGTTCACGTACAGAATTATAAAAAGGTAAAAGTGAAAAAAACACCGAACAGGACTCACCAAAAGTCGTGAAAGTGGCGTTATCACCACCTGTCATCTTCTTCCACTCTCGAATTTGTTTGGTATCGAGGTTAAAGTGTCTGGCGGCCTTCTCCCCTGAGGACTGTGCGGCATACTGCACCACGATCTCCTTAAACTCGGGCGTGAACTTGCGCCTCTTCTGAGCGATTAGTAATACCGGGGGAGACGCTGATCATCCGTGTATGGCAGCAAGGGAAAGGAAAAGAGAAAACAAAATTATTAGACAGATTATTATGTAAGAATTACATAATGCCGGCCGCCACTAGACGCGCACCGTGAGCCAGGCTTTTGGGGAACGTTTTGCGAGGACGCTCAATCCACAAGCGAGACCGCGGGGACAAGCACGCCGGCATAGGTGCCTTCGGAGGAGGCCCTCGACCCGTGAGGGGAGGAGGACCAGGCGATGTTCCGACACACCACTGTTCCGACATTTATCCGTCGGGAAACCTCGCTCTTCCGCTTTTTATTTAAGTGATTCCATCCCAAGCATTTTTTGATCAATATAAGTGGAGGATCACTTATATCCGTGATCACTATAAGCAGTTTACACTGTAATGTCAGGAAGGCATCAAGTGTCTTCAATGTTAAAAATAGTACAGCTGACAGTAAACAGATTCAAACAAAGTTTGATTTTTTTTTTTCTTTAAAAAGTACGGAGTCTCATAAGAAATAATAAAAAATAAAATACCATAAATAGAATAATTTGTTTACATACTACTGCAATATTTCAGTGTGCACAAGAGTTCACCTTGCCTACCTTTCTGGTCGATGTTGTGGGAAAGATCAGCAAATCATGCAATCACTCTCCGACAATTCTCCTAATACGCTGACTGACTAAGTTTTTAAACACAAACAAGGCCCGCCTTTGTCACAGATAAGGTGCGAGTCTGTGTGCATGTGGGTTTCTATTTTAGGCTCCCAGGCTATTGTCAGCATTTTCCTGGCGCCACAGCTGTTTGTGTCTGTAAAGTGGAGAATCGGTATCATCATTCCGTATCATAATAATAGTATCATAATTGCCCACTACAATGTCTACCGGTGATCTCTCAAATTTGATATAAATTATCAATTCATATAAAATTTGTGTGGATCAAATGCGGGAGTAACGGCATACTACCTCCAAAACTCATTCAATTTCATATTGACTATCACATTTGTTGCCGATTAATATCATAAAATCGACGATTAGTCACCAATTAAAATCGACTAAACGTTACACAAAACATTTACACACACATACTGTACAGATACTGAAGGTTACTCTAGTCCATAGTGATATAAATAAAGAAATCATCTTCAATACTTAGAAATCCGATAGTATGGGACACCTAACGGTAACGTCAACCAGAATAACCAGAAATAATCGTATCATCATATCATATCAGAATCATGTTTTGCACAATTTTGTAATCCACTTTAATTCAGACAATGCACACCCGTAGCTATCTGTGTTGTATGACTGCATGGAGTCTTACAAAGGGGAGTGAGGGATGAAGTGGAAATCACTGAAGCTAATGTGTGCATCATCCCAACCTTGGCACTAACAGCCGGGGCTCCCAGCTTTAGAACACGCACACTGGCCATTTAAGGCTTAAAATGCAAGAGCCATCCTGGATTTCAGACCCACAGCACATAGACGGAGCGTTTTTTGGACAAGAGGCCGGCACAATCTAGAGAGGATTGCTGGTGAGACAATAGTCTAGTGTAAAGGGGTGCATCGATTAGTCAATTGATCAATGACTAATCGATTATGAAATTAATTGAGAACTAATGGAGTAATCGAACAATCTCCAAAGAGTTGCATCGTTGTTGGCATCAAGCAGTTTTGTGGCAACACCACCACCTGTTGGTCTACACAAATTTGATATCACAAATGATAATTTCTGAAAAACCAAAATATAATTAAAGTTATTCAACATATTCATAAAAACTATGATTATATCAAATCTGTCGTGTCGTGTAGTTCTGTTTCAGTACCACGCCCGGTCTGGGTCTGACTAAGCGCACACACACCACCCAGTGGTCAAGCAATGGAATATTAATAAAATCATCTACTCTTGCGTCGTCATGCATCTTCAGATAAACAAAGAATTCCTCCCGAGATAGCCAGTCTAAACGCCCTTGAAATATTAAAGACGAGACGCCACTTTTGCATCTTTTGTAGCCTGGAATAAAGGTTTCAATAGTTTTGTTTTTTTTTAAACCGGGAATTTAATTTGAAGCAAAAACGTATGGCCCAATATTATATATATATACTTTGTAAACTTACCTGGGCACTGTAGGGTTGGTTGGTGGGAGTCAGTACGGGGGAGTGAGTGTTGGGAAGTGAGGGAGTCAGGGTGGAGCGCTGCATGGAGGTTGAGATGGTGGCTAGAGTCTGCTTCAGCTGCGCGAATGGTGATAATAGGTTTTGAGATGGATTCTGAGATGTGAGGATTTGAGTCAGGTTCTGCAGCGCCAACACTTATGGAAGGACTCGAGCCAGGTTCCGAGTTGTGAAGGTTCATGTGAAAGTGGGGTTCTGTCATGTGAAGGTTGGAGTATGGTTCCGAACCGGCCAACATGCTGCAGTTCCACGTAGATTCCTCTGGCGGCTCAATCTTGATCGACTCTGCAGCGAGCAGGTCGCATGGCCCCGGAGAAGAACCGTTGGCGACCAAGTGCAATTCCCTTACGGGGTATCCGAGGGAGGGTTCTCCCGCAGCGTCGCATGCCTCCTCCACCGGTTCCACCTTGCAGAGACCGAAACCTGGTTTACAGTCCTCACCCAGGATTGTGGTGTCTGGACCAGCCAGACCACTGGGATCTGCCAAATAACCCGATTGCTGTCCGGGCTCTGGACCAATGTCCACGGCTCTGAGTCGAGGCGGCGCCTCCTCTGGGTCAGGCTTGGCATGTAGCAGAGATGCTGAGAAGAAAAAAGAACATTGGATACCTCAATGTCTTTGAGGTGGGTGGGGCACATATTCATTATACACACATTCATTCCGCGCGTATATGTTTGATTTATCAGTTATGGCTTCAATAATATAGATTTTTGTTTCTACACCTTTTTGATCTTGAACCACAGCTTCCAGTCTTTCCCCAGATTTCCATAATCCTAATTCTACTTACTTAATTGAATTCCAACACACACACACACACACACACACACACACACACAGAGAAAAGGTTCATCAGAAATTATTGATGAATTATTAATCATTTCTTAATAGGATATGAATGTAGTTCCCTGAGCGTATAGTCAATACATACCCATTTGCCTGGTGTGTAGATAGGTAGATAGATACTTTATTTCGTCACACATACATGCACGTACAGTGAAATTCTTCCTCCGCATTTAACACATCCCTGAGGGCACTGACTGGAGCAGGTTAACTAGAACATGTTTTTGGTGGTAGGGGAAACTGAAGTGTCCGGAGGTGATTTGGGGTTCTGGGAAGGGGTTCGTTTCGAGTTTAGGGTCAGCGTTAGGCTTAGGGTTAACCCGTAATGCAGCGGTGACTAAACTTTGTGACGAAACGACCCGTATCCCCACAGATCCATACGAGGTGAAGATAGAAGCAACTCAATTGTGTAACCAAAGTTGGAAAAATGTGGAGCTGGCTCTGTGGTGTAGAGCCAGCTAGTCTAGTCTAATAGACAGCAATAATAATAGTTACTATTAATAATAGAAAAATTGTGTTATTATATATA
>OMKY01219056.1:0-15950 GCA_900302395.1 Bregmaceros cantori | reverse complement strand
CTCCCTGCTCCGGCATGGATGAAGGGCGGTCATTGTGAGCAGCTGACCTAGAAAGATTCCCACGTGCGTTTGGTGTGGAACTGCAGATGTGGGTCCTGGGCCTAGCACCAGTTCTAAGCCAGACCTGTTCAGAGTGAGACAGTGTAAGTGCCTTAGGAGGAGGGGAGTTGTTGAGGGACTGGGGCACTGGAAGGGTAGTTGCACTGTTGGAGACCATCTAGGAGAGTCGGGATGGTGGAGAGACGACCAGCTGTCGTGGTGCGGAGGCTGTCGATGTGTTTGGCCTGGGTCGACGCTACAGACAAAAACTTTTCAAGGAGCTTGTCCTTCTGTTGGAGCTCATCACGCACACGGTTGATGTCCACCTTCAGCTGTGCCAGATCTGCTGAGCAGTCCACACACGGAGCCATTATAATAGTAGTAATCGTAGTAGAATAGCAGAAAGTGGTAATTTTAGTTATAAGTAACTAGAATACCATACGAGAACTGCGTGGAATCACGAACGTAGTGACAACGTGTTCGGTGAGCTGCGTCATCAAACCGCGACCAGAGCTAGCAGCTCTGAAAGTTTGGCAGGAGCAACACTAACGATCAAATATGATCAAAGTGATATTATTGACCGTACCCACACCTCGGATAAATCGCTCGGATACTGGCGGCACACGGCGAATACAGAGATGGAAGGTCTACTTGCCGGAACGCAGGCTTACGGTAAGTGTGCGGAGGCACGCGGCGGTACGCCCACAAGACTTCACACGGCGCAGGGGCTTAGTCCGATCAAGTATGAAAAATATAATCCACTATAAAGCTAACCTACCCGTTCATAGACCTGGTGTGCGATTGTAAGGCGAGCACAGGTCGCGGTAAATAGGTAGAAAAAAGTAAAATCCGGGAGCCGAGGTAGAGCAGGTAAACAGGTGCGTCCACGTCACGTGCCACTCTATTACCAATATTACGAATATTGTCTATAGTAATATTGGATAATGGTGGTGGTTCAACTTCCCATTCTTTCCTCAAAATGCAATAACTGTCCCTCAAACTCTAGTCACATCAAGTGCACCTAGTTCAGGGTTCAGCTTATCTGATTTGAACGGTGGGTTGAATGAAAAAGAAGCAGAGGCAGACAACACCACACAGTTAGTGTGATGTTTATAGACACACACACTCTGCTTCCTTTTTATTGAACCCAGCCTTGCAACTCTAAGGAATTGCTTTTAAACAGTCCCAACACTGCTTATTAATCTTTGGGTCTAGCGCAGACTTGATTCTGATGTCTGCTTCTCCGAGTCATAGCATAACTGATAGGCAGATGATGCAATTATTTGCTCCTGACCTCATTTAAATTATCCCATCCAACAAGCCATCACACAATGCTGAGAGTAAAAAAAACATGACAGATTGAAATGAATCAAATAAATAAATATTCTGCAACTTTTAATTATGTTTAAGTGGATTATGAAGAAAAATGAAATGGTCTTGTCGCTATTGTGTCAGTGTCAATAAACAATACAAATTGATTGGATGTGAAACGAAAAATCGCATTAAGGGAACTAAACAAATTATGCACTGAATCCGGTGACAGGGCACAGAAGTTTAACAGAGAAAGAGAGGGACAGTGGGGAGTGTTGAAAGGGTAGGGAAGTGATGGAGGATTGAATTGTGAGAGAGAGATGAACACGGTTTTCCTGGATGAAGTAAAAAGATACATTTCAAATTGTAAACAGCGAGTGACAAATAATTCTGAAGTTTAGCTGGGAATCGCATTGAGTACACAATAAAAGTCACTTTTTTGCTTCCGAGTCTAACATTTGTCAAAACCACACCCGCCATCACATTCCTCCAATAATAATGATAATTATATTTTTTTGCCAAGCTGCACTTTTACTTCTTTTGCCTATGTTGTTCTAAGATCTTAAAAGTTCTTAAGCCTTAAAGCAATATTTATTTATTTATTTTTACATGAATCTGTATGTATCAACTAGACAAGTGATGAGCATCTTCTCTGACTTAAATAACGCGTTTATAACGCATTGTTCTTCCCAGAAAAGCACAAGAGTATTGCATCACAAAAAACGATGCCTCCAAAATTCACGCGTCCGCCCACTTGTGTGTACGTGACGTCGGACGCTACCATGGCCACACTATGCCCACGTCTCTCTCTCTCTCTCTCTCTCTCTCTCTCTCTCTCTCTCTCGTACACACAAGTGGGCGGACTGCTACTGAAGGACAGATAAAGTAGGGCCCACGTTATAATGACGCATGATTTTTGGAGGCATCATTTCCTTTGATGCCAATAAATCACTCTTTTACACTCGTACTTTGGGAAGAAGAATGCCCTATTTACGTGTCCCCAGCAACATGCATACCTACTTTCATCTACCTAAACTGGTCTCTAATCGGACATTGTCGGGGTTAAGTCAGAGAACATGCTCGTCACTCGTCTAGTTGATTCCATACAGATTCATGTAAAAATAAAAGCGCAAGAACGCTTACTACTATAGCTTCTGGTGAGTAGCGGGGGCACAACGTAGTTGGCCAGTGGCTACGGAGTGGCTGCTGTAGCTGCTGCCCGCCGATGGGGCCAATGCACTTGCCCGGTCGCCGCCAGCAGGCAGCAGCCACAGCACCTCCACTCCCACGGGGAGTCGGGAGCCATGTTACAGGGGGGTCGGGGGGGTGAATTCTGGATAGAAAAGGATACAACACCAAGAGTATAGCGTGTGGTGGCACTGCGCCGAGTGGGAGCGGCGTCCTCCTTCACCGTACTCATAAGTCAACTTCCCTCAATTGATGTTGTTGTAAAAGGAAGTTCTACTGAACTCAACTAAAGTTCTAGTAAATTAATTTTGTATGTGCTTCATCTGCAACCCGCCTGAATTTAATTCAAATGCGTTTTTCCAGCCAGTCATCTGCCGATTTACGGTTTATCCACTGGTTCAGCCGCAATCTCCGCATCTCTAATGTAAGTGCCGGGCATTTTATCCTTGGAGAATGGAGATATTTATGTTGGCACATCCTTTAGATAGTCAAATGCACTTTATTACATTAATGACTAATGATAAATGACATTATTTTTTAGATTAACTGTTGCACCCACACAGATACATTGAGGGAAATGGATTAGAGATAGACAGAGAGAAAGGAAAGATAGGGCAGAGGCTGTATGAGGGGCAAAGGAGATAGAGATATTCATTCCTTTTCCTTGTTAAAGCCATGGGGGGTCTGTACCCTGTCAGCAGGAGACATGGTCACATTGTCCACTTTGAGACAAGTCTGACACTGAGGTCTCCCTCTCTCTCAGTCTCTCTGTCACCATCTCCTCCCATTCTCCTTCCTGTACATTTTGACATCCGGCTGACAGCTGGCTTCTACACATCCAATGCTGGGTGTCTGCCAGTGTCCCAATTAAGGCCAGGCCAAGAAGTCAAACGTGAGTTCCGGGCAAGGCTCGACCTGACAACACGGTCCACCTCGGTGTGTGTTAGTTAGCTCTGTCTGTTAGCTCTATACGTGTGTGGATAGACCCATCTGTATTAGCTAGCTGTGTGTTAGCTGTGTGTTATATATATATATATACACACACACACACACACACACATATATATATGTATATATATATATATATATAGCTGTGTGTTGTGTGTGTGCGTGTTACCTTGCTATTTCTAAGTGTGTTAGCTAACTGTGTGTGTGTGTGTGTGTGTGTGTCTGTTAGCCAGATATGTGGGTGTGTGTTAGCTAGCTATGTTTAAGTTGCAGTGTCTCAAGCTAAGTGTATGTGTGTTAGCAAGCTGTGTGTTGTGTGTGCGTGTGTTGTGTTTAGGATTGCCCCCAGGGCATCCCGCAAATGCGACCAAGCATCTCGACAAGAGTCCGAAAGAGATCAAGACTGCATTCAGCCTCACTGAATGCAAAGACCCAGTGTCTCAATATCCGCGTCCGCCGAGGCTGTTGATACACCAGGGTATTTGCAACGGGCCGACGACTGTCTGAACCAATACCTCTGAGTTTCGGAGGGGGGCCCCCGACATACCAACCTTTATTCTTGACACAACCAGTGAACTCAGGGAAAAAACCCACCAACACCTGCTTTTGTGAATGAACCTTCCTATGTTAGTTTTTGTGCATGAACTTCAGAGTTCCAAACCCAGAGCCTAAAATTGGCACCTATTAGCTAGCTATGTCTGTGCATGTTAGCTAACTGCGTGTGTGTGTGTGTGTTTGTTAGTCAGATATGTGATATTGAAATAATGCCACTCGTACGTATACTTCACCGTACATCATACTCCCAACATGGCTGCTGCCGCCAAGCCGTGGCACCACGGGCAACAGCCCTATTGAGACACAACAAGTGTGTTACCAAGCTATGTGTTGTGGATGTGTGTTAGCGATAGCTTTTTGTGTTGTGTTTGAGTTAGCTGTGTGTGTAAAGCCCAATTTGCACTGGACTTTTATTACCTATGGACCCCTGGTAATTTGGAATAATTGTGGAGGACATCTGAGTTTCATTTGATGTGCGAATGCGCGATGGAATAATTCCACTGCGAGTTTACCTACTGTGATTCGGCAAAACAAAATAGTTTGAATTCTAAAGTTGTTTAACTTTGTTAATACATGCACGTGCGTGTGAGAGTGAAGTCAATATGTGTGTACACGTGTGGGCAAGCAAAAATATGGCAAATGTGTCATAATGTCTTTTAAATTGAGCAAAAGACAGACTTTTACTAATCCCATCAGAACGTGCGACAAAATAACACAGACGTCAATGGGTAATTGCGAATTACCAGAGGTCCCCACGTAATTCAATGGCAGTGTGAATTGGGCTTTAGATATCTTTGTGAATATTATATTACTGAATACATGTATAAACACTTTTTCATATGCTATTATTTTACTTCACCAAGTTTACTTGAGTCCACTTGTGGTTTAAAGACAGCCTCATAACAGTATTTTGATGTTTGGTGCCAGGCAATTTAGATGACGAATCTCAGTGGGCAGTCTTGGCTTTCTGCTGTTAGCGATGGCGTCCAAATGCAACACCTCTCGTCTCTCTTTCTCACTCACTCCCCCTCTCTCTCTTATAAGTCATTGGCAGGCATGACAGTTGTCCAGCCTCAGCTTTGGCTCTAAGCGGCCAACTCGAAAATCTTAGCACAGACTTGGCCATGGATGAGGAGATTGAGGGTGGCAGACGGAGGAGGCCGAGACAGGCATCAGTCAGCCTGTCTGATGTCGTGGGGGCTCAGAGCACTTATCTTCTCCACATTGGAAAGTAGAATTTACATAAGTTAGTTAAGTCAATCCAACCACAAAGCTGCTCCTTCTGGAGATGTAAACTTAATACAGGGTTAGGAAGGTTATTTTCTTTTCTTTTTTAAGTTTTTTTTTGGGCACATGCACCGTTTTTCATTCTTTATTGAGAGAGATAGTGGCAGGATTAAATCGGAAACTGGGATGTAGAGTCGGGGGAAGACATTGCAGAAAAGCCGGACAGGGGATTTGAACCTGCGGCACTGCTCGCCCTATGGTCTGAGCAACGCACCCTCTACCCGCTCGGCCACTGCGCTCCCCTTTTTTCCTTTTTTTTTTTTTTACAAGTTACGCATTACTGAATTGTAATCAGTAGTAGATTTTACTTTTTAACAACATTAGGGATTACATTCCATTGCTTAAGGACTGCTTTAAAATACTAATGTATTCACTAATATGTATGTGTTCCCATGAGTTTTGCTGCCAAATGTGACAATGGGTGTGGTTTCCTGTATAGAGGATGCTGCAGCACAATTACAAGTTACAACAATGGCCTCCATTGATTTTTTTTTAAATAAAGGAATGACTATAGAACTGCATGTAATACCCTATTTGTGGCAAATGTAAATGTAATCCAGAGCATATTTCAAAATAGTTACAATGCCAATGATTAATTGATTAATTGTATTACCAAACAATTAATCAGGAATTTTTTACTAAAGTACTTCTTATCCATATGTGCACGGTGCACAAACTAAGAAGAATGTCTTCCTTCCGTTTATAGTTGTTCCACAATGAAACCCATATTATCAACATTATTTTTGTAGTGTCTAACTTTAATATCTAACTTCACTCAAACCAATAATACCAATAATGAAGAATACAAACGTAAAATTCTAACGTCATATTAGGCACATACAATTTAGCAAAAAAATAAGTGCGTTGATAGATGGTACAGGTAATGACAACAGCTACGAATAATCATTGTATTGGGACCTGAGGAGAAAGATGACCTATGTTGGTGCATATCACAGTTAGACAAACATGACTTCCTATATATGATCTTATTTATAAATACAAAAAGATTAATTGCAAGTATATCTTCACTTAAATAAGTTCAGCTTTCAAAAACTTCACAAGTTTATCCTTTTCCCTCAAGTCTACACCTAATTTGCCCGCAGGCATTTCCTAAAAAGCAAAGTTTGATGATCTTCATTTCCCCCGACCGTACCTTCCAGGTGGCTGCAGTTGGCGGTCCGTAACAGCACAGAGTGTCGTCTGGGAGTGTACAAAGCAAAGCACAGACGCACACACTGATGAAATACACACCAAACCTCCAATGGTTTCACATTTTTTTTGTGCATAGATATCCCGCCAGCACCAGAGGATCCTTAAAATCAGAAGCAGAACCATTGTAGGTCAATTCACGACCACATATTCAGCTTAATGCAACACAAGCATTTAGCAAAAAATGGCAAAATATTTATTTAGAATGGAAAAGTCCACTTTTCATAGAGAGTAGAGATCCACTTCTTTAAATTACAAAGATGCCGAATTATATTAAAACTTCAGATGTCAATGGGTTCTCTTACCCTTTAATTGACTTTCCCTTAATTGACCTTAAAACTAGAGTTGAAAACATTGGGTGCACAATTCATTCATTTATTTTAATTACTTTGCACATAAATATGTCTGTTTCTGAACAGACTCATGGCTAGCTACTAGTCTTGGCTTTACTTCAAGTCTTCAACATAACATCAATGGATTGTGTTTGTTGTGCAACTGAATGTCCTGTCCTGCACTGTATCCCACCTTAGTTATTATAGTAAAAAAAAAAAAAATCAACTGATGACTTGCTAATAATTGGCCAAGGCTTTGCATTTTGATACCCATCCTTACAAATATAAAAACAGAACTGTTTTGTTTTTTGTTTTCTTTCAGTCCATGTGTTAAGATGCTCAGAAAAGTTGATTCTCGAAAAGTTGATTCTTGAGGCTTTTGCACTTTGCATATGTCAATATTGTGAAGCAGTAGTGGGGGTGTATTATTATTTTTTTCAGTTACTCATTAAAGTTGTAATCGGTAGCGTGATTTACTGCCAGCAAACTGGCATCATTTAAAGCAGGTATGGTCTCTTGTAAAAGGAGTTCTGCGAAGAAATGAATTATTGCTCATAAACAAATAAATGCAAGTACTACTTTTCTAATCAGATTACTATGATCTGATTAGTAGTAGTGTGTGGCTCATCCTTCCATCGGCCCCAAAACCAGTAGTGGAATGAGGTCATCACAATAGAACCCATGTAAATGGTGCCATTTTAATGAGGCAACGTGTGTGTGTGTGTGGGGGGAGGGTTGGGGGGTTATAAAGCCCTGCGAGTATGAAACGATAACCAGCCCAACCCTAGAAGGAAAATGAGATGATGTCAGTGTCGGGGTAATACCTGGACTGGAAACAAACACTTTGAAACACCCATGACTTAAACAGCCGTTAGTCCGAGTCCACTTGAATAGAGAAGGTGATATCACCTGCATTGAATATGATGCTACTCAGATCATTTGCACCAGGTGACAGAATTGGCACATGAGAACGAGAGGAAGAGAGTTGGAGTAGAAGACGGATAAAGAGCGAGAGAGTGGGGGATAGACAGAGATATAGAGAGTGATGAAGAGTCTGAAAGAGAGAAATATGGAGAGAGAGCGAAAAAATCACCGGTCCCTCTGGGTTTAAAAAAGTTGCACATTCAGAAACGAAATGTTTAGGCCTTAAATGTCATTAAAAAAACCTCCAGAATTTTCATCGCAGGTCTTTATTCAAGTCATGCTACTTCGAGAAGTGTCTCACATAAATGTGCCTGTTGCGTTGTTTCCCTATTAGTATATTTAAGATTCCCCCTGGTGCATCCAGCAAAAGCGAAAAGCTTCCCGACTAGAGCCAGAAAGAGATCAAGAAACTGAGGCTCTATAAAAGTCGGAAGGTACAAAGACCCAGTTTCAAGTTTCGCGTCCGCCGCGGCTATTGACACACCAGGGATACTGCACGGGCAGGCGTCTGTCTAAATCAATACTTCAATACACAGTGGTGTAGAGGGGCGTGGATCGTCACCCTGGTGTTAGCACCTCAGTCCAATCATGTTAGTATTAGCCTATTGGCTCGTGAGATCATGCATACAGCCCTATCAAACACACCAGCACTTTTGTCCCACACAACAAAAAGCCTCAAATATCCACAACTCCGACACCACACAAACCAACACCAATGATAGCAGAACACCTTCTAACCAAGAATGTCTACCCCACCACCCTGGGGTTAAGTAACACAGAAATGTCTAGTTTAATGATGGCCAGCCTATCTTCTATGTCAGTTTTTGTGCATTCCAATCCAGCACCTGGACTCCCCCAGATCCTATGCCAAAGTTCTGTTCGTGGATTTCAGTCCCGCGTTCAACACCATCATTCCAACTTGGAACGGAAATGGCATGTTAGATTGGGAAAGCGCATTTCATCGATTCCGGTCAATAAACACAGGAACCCACTCAAGGCTGTGTGCTATCCCCTCTGTTGTTCTCACTCTACACCAATGACTTCACCTCCATCTCACCTGCTCAGACAAGTGTCGATCGCTGTTAAACAACAGACGAAGAAGCCACTGCCCTAAGATTGCTCAAGAATTGATAGCGTGACAGTATGCGTTTGTGAAATGGGTGAATGTCATTTTTTCAGCCAAGAATTGGTTCAAGAGTAATGAGATAATTGGCAATAAGCAGTTGTTCTAAATTTGCTTCGCATATTGTTCTAGACGTTTCTAAAATGACCTTTGAACTTGGTGATTCCTGCAAGATTCCTGAAAAGACTGGCTTGTGTCCTGATTCATGGATGTAGCAGTGGATTCTTCAGATGGCAGCCTAACTATGCCGCTGAATTTGCCCCTATATAATGGACATGAAGTGGTAAGTAATACCACTTAACCGTACTTATATGTATACGTCACGGTACGTGATACAAGCAAAATGTCTGCCACCACCAAGCTGTGATGTCACTTGCAACATCCCTACTGTGGAGTTGCTTTCCAAAATAAAGCTTGAAAAGCTTTATATAAACTTGGTGATTCCTAGCCAATAATTGCTAATAGGCCAATCAGTACAGACTTGGAGGGAGTTTGTACGGGCTAAGCAAGATGTGGGCAAAGTTTGGTTGTCACGCCCCCACGCTGCTTGTCCCACCTACAGCGCTGTGAGTGGATAACACGATTTGATTGGCGTTTTTTCTTACGTTTTCTGACCCTGGTTTTACCAGACACAATGCAAACGTCTAGCTATCTGTGATGCGTGGATGATGCGTTAGTTATGGCTTGCCAGGCTAGGTGATTCCTGCAAGAATCCTGGAAAGATACAGTAACAGTAAGGCTTGTGAGAGTGAGACATGGGGAGAGAGAGGGAAAACAGATGAGGAAGATGAGACAAAAGGGGTTAAAGCAGCAGCCCAATTGTGTGGTATGGTGAAGAACAAAGCATCTGAACATTAAACGTGAGGCTCCTCCACAGTAAATACCTCCCCCCCGTTCCATAAAAGTCATAAATAATTTGAGATTTTCCACACAAGATGTACATCGAGTGCCAAGAGATCTGTTTCAACTTTGATTGTCCGCTGGAGGACAACCCAGAGTGCGGTGCCCAGACGTCCGTGATTTTCAAGGTCAATCCTCATTTTGAACGACAAATGTCCTTGTTTCAAGCATTCCATGATTTTTTTTTCATTTGTTATGATGTTCTTTTTTTAATTGTTCTGCTACTCAATGTTACTGTGAGTGTGCTATAGAAAAGACTGCTATATTTTGACAAATAAATGGCAGACTGAACAAGTGATACGTACGAGATACTTTATTTTGTCACACATACATACATGTACAATGAAATTCTTCCTCCGTATTTAGCCCATCCCTGAGGGACGATGGGCAGCCACTCTAGATCATGAGCCAGTACCTTGACCAGGGGCACTGACTGGAGCAGGTTAACTAGAACATGTCTTTGGTACAGAGCCATTAGTCATTCCAGTATGTCACAGAGCATGACATTCATTGCAACATGGTACAGGAGGTGTGAAGACATGGTTATACACAGGATTAGCAAATTGCTAGATTTCACCCGGATGTCCGCAAGCATCACCGCGGGGGGCTCGTTGATTATAAGTACTCTTGTAGGGCACGGCGCACATGCGGCGGGTACGTTCTTAGTTTCCATTGTGGGAGGGCGGGGGGCGTGATTAGGCTCGAGTAAGTAGGTGCATTCGCAGGAGAGTGAGAAGGGTGCAGAGGCCTTTTTCAGTCTGAGACTCGAACTCTCTGAAAGCGTGGTGCTGAGACTCTTTGTCCGGAGAGTTCTTTGAGTTCTTTGGTCAGTTTGTTGATAAGCTGAGGAAGCTTAGCTTTTCTTGCTTCAATTTTCTGATTTCTGTCACGGCTTGGCTGCGGCAGGCATTATGGTGGTATCATCGCAGTCAGACGAACAGGCAGAGAACGATATTTGCTTAACATTCTCTGTTTTAAAGTGTTTTATTATTGCATGGTAATATGCTATCAATCGTCAGCAGATGGCAGCCTAACTACGCTGTTGTATTTGCTCCTGTATAATGGACGTCAAGTGGTAAGTAATATCACTCAACCGTACGTATACGTATACTTCACTGTACGTGGTACCAGCAAAATGTCTGCCGTCGCCAAGCCGTGACATCACGTGCAACAGCCCTACTCCGGAGCAGCAAAGCAGCGGGGGCGAGTGCTGAGTGAGAGAACGCGGGACTGCTCGGAGATCGGGGGAAATGGCCGGGTTAAACGGGGTGAAGGCAGCGAGGGCTTCGCTCCCAGAGTCCTGGTACTTCAGCCAGGGAGGAGAGCTAGTAATGGCCTCTCCTCGTCTCCCTCCACCCGGGGTCTCCAAGAGGAGAGTGTGCGGTGGCGAAGCCTCCACCCTGGCTCCTTCACCGGCTGGCCGGTGACAATCTCTCCTGGGGAGAGAAAACAGGGGCTAACGGAAAGCAAACGTCTGCAGTTAATGAAACACTTTTGGTTTTAATGCTAACTAGAAGCACTCAGAGATTGCAAAACTGTAGAGTAGTCACTTCAATCGCGATTGCCACCGGCAAACATGCTCAGCACAAGCCAACTAGCGCCCAGCGATCTATCAGTAAGTTGGTGATTAAGTATAATTATGTTACTTATCGGCTTCAAAAATACACCAAAATTTTTCAGTTATCTAGGGGACAGAAAAACCAACCAACGCAAGCAAAAACATAACCTGCTTCGCGGCGCTGGTAAATATTATTTCTACTCATGTGTGTGTCAAACTGAAAACAAGTGGCTGCATACAATACTGTTTGGGTTCATAGAAAAAAAAACATATCTGGGTGAGAGTGAGAGAGTAATTTGTAGCGTAGCATTATTGTAGCATTCATACGTATCTCAATTATTTGACAAGTGCGGTCATGTGGCCCTCCATGTGGCCGCAATGCAGGTTATGTTTTTGGTAGTGATGGTTGGTTTGTCTGTCCCCAAGATAACTGAAAAAAGTTGTGCACGGATCTGGATGAAATTTTGTACAGTTGTTGGAAATAACACACGGAAGAATTAATTACATTTCTGTGCATTTCTGTAGCCTATAAGTAACATAATCATACTTAATCACCAATTTACCAATAGATTGCTAGGCACTTACCGCGATCACGTGAACAGACTTCCGGGTCGCGAGGGATGCTGGGTGGTGTAGTTGACATGTTTCCTGGTGGCGTCAATCGCAATTGCGCTACTCTACGAACACTTGCATTGATAATGGGTTGTCACATACTGCTAGCACTAAAAGTATTTTTTTTGTACCACTACAGCGCAGGTTGGCAATCTCTTGAGTGCTTCTAGTTATTATTATTTTTTTTATTGGGTTTATTTTTCTCTTATTTTGTTCATTATTTGATACGATGGCTTGGGTGGGTCGCAGCCTTTGACCTACATTGTATTTGAGATGTTTGTTGAGATTTCCAATAAAACACATTTAAAAAGACATTTAACAGGATCAATTTTTTTTTCAGGATCCCCATGACCCAAGGCACCTTCTAACCTGGCGATCCAGGACCAATGAATCGTCCACGCATTGCACGCAACTAGAGCGAACATTGGGTCTGGTGTCGAGCGAAACCAACAAACCTGATTATCGGGTGTCTGACAACCGGCCAATCAGAGCCACGTTTAGGCGCTGGGCCAAGTAGCGTCGTCGTCACATGCTCCGCCTACTGTGCCATGATTGGATAACTGTGATAAAAAACATAATAGTCCTCGCCCCCTCCACCACACCCTTTTGTGAAACCCAATGTTTGCCCTAGTCGCGTGCGATGCGAGGACGATTAGTTGGTTCTGGCTTGCCAAGCTATGCACCTCCACCACTAAAGAATTTGCGTCACGCTAGGGTTGGAATGTGCGTATAGGAAGTGATAATGATCTGTACATAATGACCACCATAGGATGTAGTGGATATCACCTCCAGACAGGTCTAGTAGTCATATATAAATGCCAGCATTGCAGGTTAGCCTGCCGGATGACTCCCATTATAATTATTTTTGATTGAACCAATTTGCTGTTTGCATTGCGCAGTCAGTGTTTTTTTTTTTCTTTTCAGTTCTGTTCTGACTTTTATTGAGTTGGTGTGTTCAGCTTGCAGCGTAATTTAGAGTCAAAGATTGCTCATCAGAATCAGTGTCTGTTCACCACGCTTCGCTTGCATTTACCTGATCTGGGGTTAGCTACCTATCATTATTCTCATTATGGCTCGGCGCGCGTCGATGTCTTCGGCTGTAATTTTCATCGAGGCGTCATGTGTATATTCCTCCCCCGTGTTTGTTTTCTTTTTCTTTTTTGGCCCCGTCAGTTTTTTCTCTCTCACTTTCTTCTCCTTCCTCACCATCTTTTTACATTTTGAATAGTTAATTATGTACAACCCAGTAGCCCCGTTTACATGGTACCAAACAGCCTAAACATTATCTGCTTATAGGCGGATCTGATCCAAAAGTGCTATTCATGTATACACCCCCATGGATCCACTTCAAGTGAATCGGAATACATTTTGAAGCGGATTAAAAGAGGTGGTCCACGCCGGTCGGTGATCCGATTATACATTTAAAGTGTCCATATAGGGTTTTGCATGTGCACATGTGATTTCGTAAATAGTGTTGAATTTTTGTCTTGTGGAATTCTGTCTTTGGGTTGTACTGAGTATTGTCTGAGTTTTTTGTGTGGTTTGATGTTTACCGTGATGTTGTGCTTTCTCATGGCCATTTGTTCTGTCACTCCTTTCATGTATGGGATGGTTACATGGTTACCCTGTTTGCTTGCAGCGGGGTTACTGGTTTCGGGTCGGCCGTGTTGGATTGCTCTTGGAAGTTCTGCAGTTCCAACATGGTAAATTTGCTGCCCCGACACAGAAGTGGCGCCGTTCCTAAATGAACCCCACCCCTAACCCTAACCTTAATCAGTGGGGAGTGGAGAGAGGTTGGTGACTTACTGGTGTATTGCTGCTGCTGCGGCGGGCGTTCGTTCGGTCGGCAAATCAAAATGCCGGCGCTGACACCCAGTGGGGAGGAACGTTGCAGTTCCGATGCATTGCAGAGCGGACACAGGCATGTGTGCTTATTAACGCGTGCTGCATCGCTCTGCTTTTCGCTCACATTTGACGCAAGTGTCAAACTTCGATCGTGTCCACGAACGCTCAGACGCGCATGCGCAATTCAAGCACGCCGGTGCATGGAGCCTGCATGAGCGGGGCGTGGCTGACACCTGAGGCTGATCCTCCAGCATTGACGCGCTCCTCCCGCAGATGCACAAGTGACGTAATTGCTCGATCCTAAATGCATGGATCTAAGCACCTTGGGTAGTCACCAAGCCCCTTATACAAAAAGTCCACTAGGCGCGATTCCCAGGTTTCTTCTCTGGGGTGTGTATATTAAACACATGATAACTACCACTAAGCGGTCAGTCTGCAAATATTATCATGCCAATGAATAATGGGGACATGTAAAGGAAAAAGAAAATATCTACAAGAATTTGCCCACCAATTTGATCCCGATCAGTGACCTGGCTCATGGACCAGAAATATTGTCATCTAATTGCCTGCGCCGAAAGCAGGTTATGTTTTTGGTCGCGTAGCCTAGTGAGCCAGAACCAACGCATCGTCCACGCATCGCTAGACGCTTGCCTTGGGTCTGGGAAAATCAGGGTCTCCGTCGGTACGAAATCAATCGACCAATCAGCGTGGACGTGTACGGGCTACACAAGACGTGGGCGGAGTTTGTACGGGCTATGCGAGACGTGGGCAGAGTTTGGTTGTCACGCCTCCACGCCTCTTGTCCCACCTACTGCGTTGTGACTGGATAACACGATTTGACTGACACATTTGTTTGGGGTTTTTTACGTTTTCCGAGCCTGGTTTTACCAGACCCAATGTAAGCGTCTAGCGATGTGCGATGCGTGGGCGATGCGTTGATTCTGGCTCGCCAGGCTATGGGTTGTGTTGGTTTGAAACAGAAGAAGTGATTACATTTTGGTGCATTTCTGTAGCCTGTGACATACTTAATCACCAACTTACCGATAGATCGCTGGATGCTTACCCCAGACTTCTGTGTCACAGGGGCCGCTGGGAAATGTTGAAAATGTCAATCGCAATCGGGCTACTCTAGGGGCACGTCTATTGATACTGGGTTGCCACACATACTGCTAGCACTAAAAGTACAATTTTTTTGTACCACTACGGCGCAGGTTTGCAATGTGAGTGCTTCTAGTTACATTTGTGCTGGGTTGCATTTGTTTTTTGTTTATATATCTCAGTAACGACTATCTTCTTGCCATCTACTCCCAGCAATATCCCACTCAATAACAATGATAGACTGATAACGAATCTCAGGATAACATGAGACGGCCGCGCCCCATGAATTAACAATGTCGATCGCAGCAGGGATTGCGTAAGCGCCTGACGGCGAGAGACGCGGGAAGGCGTGATCCATAACTCACCTTTATAACGTGTCTTGATTACTGCGGCGTGTCTTCTATTTGTCGCCTGCGGGGGGGGATAAACTGAACTCGCCGCCTTCTCGTTTGCCCAAGGATGTAATTTCAACGCTACAATACGACGAGACTATTATTACATACACACATAGATTTCCTGGCCACCTTTTTTTTTTAGTTAATATCCCGGCAGGGCAGACTAGCGCAGGAGGGGAGGGAGGGAAACAGGAGAGCCATGGAACATAACTTGGCAGTTTACACAACCGTTTATTATGTGGCATTTTCTCTGATTACGCCTTAAAGCTTGGGGTAGGATAGGAGAACAGTAAACGGTACTGTGAGTCTCTTGTGTTAACGATTTTCTTATTGTCATTAACACAGCACACTCAGAATTCTTACGTTTTACTGCCAACAACATGGAATGTGGTTGAATATGTGTGTGTGACAATGTGTGCGATTATTGAGTGATTTGTACCATCGCCGATGAGTTATATTTACGATTGCATATGTTTGGTGGTTCGTTTGTTTGTCTGTGAACAAAATTACAAAAAAGAAAAATGTTTGGGTGGATTTTCTTTGACACTTTAGTCATTTGACCAATATTCAGATACTGATATTTTCCGATGTTGATTCTTAAAGCTATTATCGGGCGATAATATCGG
>OMKY01219036.1:0-11924 GCA_900302395.1 Bregmaceros cantori | reverse complement strand
GCAATAGGATGACGAGGTGGAGGAACAAGAAAGAGTTCCAGGTCAGTGACTCTATGGAACCGCAAATTCTGTTCTTCCAGCCCTGGAGGCGTGTTTGCAGTGATGCAGTGGAGATGAGAATTCTCTCCTCTCAAACCCCTATGTGTTTGCAGAGACCTTGCAGGAATGACGGTACATTTCGTCTGGGAAAATCAGGCAGATGTTGCCCATTTATGGGCTGACTAATCGACGCGAGACGTGGGCAGAGTTTGGTATGGGCGACAAGAGACGTGGGCGGAGTTTGGTTGTCACGCGCCCGCGCCGCTTGTCCCACCAACTGCGCTGTGACTGGATAAGACAATTTGATTGACACTTTTTTTGACACGTTTTCCGACCCTGGTTTTACCAAACCCAAAGATCGTTCTAATCGCGTGCGATGCGTGGATGATTCGTTGGTTCGCTAGGCTAGCAGGAATGTCTTGCAGCCTTTCCCTGCATGGTCTGCCGCCTGGATATGCCAGCTTTTGCCCTCTAGTCATGTTCAAAGTTGAGGGTGATGCTATGTTTGCCTTCTGAAGGTGGTGATCGGACGGATGGACTGCCCTGTGACTTGACGAAGAATGGCACAAATAATACAGTTATGGCAGAATATAAGGAGTTGTGGAATCATTGAAACGAATGAGACAGAGGACGCCCACGCAAAATCTACATCCCCGAAGCTCCTCTTTCGGGTATAGAACTATATCAATGACTGTCATCAATAACTAACTCTTCACTCTTCACTCTTTACAGCGAGTTCTACTAAATTTGTACGTAACCCACTCATAACAACTACGCTGGATTGGCCAGAGCCACCACTAAAGTGCACCCACATAAAGATATATAAAAATATATATAACTAGAAGTACTCAGAGATGGCAAACCTTCGCCGTAGTGGTACAAAAAATTGGTACTTTTAGTGCTAGTGGTATGTGTGGCAATCCATTATCAATACAAGTGCTCGTAGAGTAGTAGCCAGGTGAGCCAGAACCAACGCATCATCGACACTAGACGTGGATGATGTGTTGGTTCTGGCTCACTCGAATTTTTACATGGAAACGTCTCATTAACAGCCCCGTGCACTACGCAAGTAAGGAACTTTCCACGTCACTCTTGACTGTGAGCACTGAGCAGTGTTTTCACGGTAACACATTTTGATGGATGATAAATTGGCTAATAATTGCGATAATCAACAACATTGTCGTATTCATGACTTTTGAACATATAATAACAATAAGAACGCAAACATCAAAGAATGTGATTTTATTATTTCTTTCAGTTGCATGTTCAACATGAAGTTGAGGGCCACTAATGACATTTTTTTCTTTTTTAATTCATGGTTTAAAATCATGCACTGCACAAGGTACTCTTGCTCAAGCCAACACATCTCAAGGCCGATCTGACGTGTGAAAATGACCTTCTGACTGATCCAGAGGAGGAACATCGCAATTGGTTGAAACATTATTCTTAAAGAACAGATCAAAACTTACACCAGTAGACCTGGTTACATACAATTCTCAAGTTATTGTTGTGAATTGTTGCGTTTTCATTTGATTTTATTTTTTTGCACATTGCATCCACAAACACATTGGCAAACGCAATACAAAAATATTTCCATACTCTAGGGTGGTATTTGAGATGGTTTAAAAAACAAACAAAAAAAGAGCCTTCTGGACTATGTATTATATCGTAGATCCATGGACCATGGTTATTTATGGCAAGTTGAAAACAACCCCAAGAATCCTAGGGATGGCCAGAGAAGCAGAAGCTAGAGGTGGTTCTGCATTTGCAGTTAGTCTCTCGTTTCTCGGGTGGAATTGGGGAGGGGGGTACACGTGCACGCAAGAGCACTTCGAAGATGTCAATTAATTATCAGTACATCAAGGCAGAAAATGGCCCAGATTTAGCCAGATACACATTATGAACTGAAGTAGACATCATCAGTATATGGTATTCAATTACTGTAACGCCAATTTATTTGGCGTTACAGCCCGTTCAACATTGTAGTTGACGGGTTACCCGTTCAGTTCCATTATATAAAAAAAGTTCTTAATATGTATCTGGCCAAATCTGGGTCTGTTTCGGTGCCGTTCCGTGTACTCACCTGAGGCGCACGCCGTGGCCAAGAGAAACGCAGCCCGTAAAACCGTGACAGGAAGGTTGGCAGTCCTCATGGTTTTTCCAAGAGTGACATTTCAGTGCGTAAAAACCTTGACGTTGAACCTCTTCGTGGCATCCAGAAGAACGCGTGTTCCTACAGCGCTAGCGCGGTGCGTGTCCACATGAAAGCTCCATGTTCCCATTTGGGGAACACGGACCGGTCAATCTGAACTTTCGTTGCGCTGGCAAAACCATGTGGCTAGGGCAGGTTCCTCCATCGACGGCGAAATCGTTTTGGCCATTGGATTTCATCTGTGTTGACCAGCTGAATATAAATGTATTTTTTTTTTAAACCGGAATTCTTACATTTCGACTTTGACAAATCTGATGTCACTGAACAATTGTTTAGAGCAAACGAGACGAGACAGATGTATTTACATAAATCTTCCGTTAATACTGGGATTAGTGAAGACTCACAGCCATTAGCCCGCGGGCACGGGCCACTGCAAGCGGCCAGTGTACATAATCCGCTCTTCTGCCATTACTCTTAATTGTAACCCGCATTGCATTGGGTAGTAACGACTTACATGTGCAGAGTCACATTACAAAATACTTCAGTCCCTTACAACTGGGTTAAAAATGTAATCGAGGTTACGCTTACATTTACACTACTAGAACTATTTGGTTGTAATTTGTAGTTAATGTCCATGGACCCAATTTTAAAGAAAACCGACAACCAAAGTTGTAATACATTTATTAGTAATGAGTAACAATATTGACAAATTATGAAATATAGTGAGTACAAAGTTGTGTTTCTTCTCATACAATTGACTCATGTAAAACTAGAATTCCTTTTTTTAATCTTCTCCAAAAGTAGAAAAATGCAGTGTGCTCACATTTCTTGGGCATAATTCACACACAATATTTACTTTCCACTTATGTCCTTTCATCACGCAGACTGGCAATATGTCACCACCACTGTCACTTAGAAGAGACTAGAATGTGCTATGGAATGACTACAGTGCATTGTCACATCATCTGTGCAGCGCTCTATAATTTCCGACAGTATTCCTTCTTGTTGATTCATCGTTCCTGATTAAACAAGCAAGCTGCTAGAGGTGTTTGTCTTCATTTATACCTTGCCTCCACACCTCTACATCTTTGCCGTCTTCAAAGGGTATGGCTAGGCCCCGGACGGCACTCGGCGCGCCGCCACCAGAGGACTCAGAAGTCTGCACTGGTGACCCCAACATGGCTGATTTTAGGTATTTAGGAGCAACGATCTTACCCGTTGATCCTATACATAGTCTTGTTACTGTGGCTTAGCTCACGCAATAACTTTTTGACTAACGTAAAAAAAAACATGTTTATTGTGAGTGCAAATCTGTTTGTGGTTGAGTGTGGTTGTTGTCCATTTAGGAAGCAGTGAATTTTTGGACCAATGGTGAAAAATGAATAGACGCCTTTGGACATTCGTTAGATATTAGGGGTTTTATACACCCAATAATTTATATTCAGCATTTAGCATATATGAATTGTAATCTTTGATTAAATATAACATGTAGACCTGACCGATAAGGGTTACAAGTTACCTAGTGGTCCACGCACACACACATAGCATACATCTTTGCCATCACTCCACACCGCGTGCTGACCCTCGTCTCCAATCGTGTGCAATCATGAACACAACTTTGGGATGCCATCTCCCACAATGCACCGCAGTCCACCGTTCACTACACAATTTCTTCTTCATTTGCACTGTTAAGACGTATTTATGCTATTTATTCAACCTGGTGGTTGATCGTTTACATGAGAGCTTTCATTTTGACTGTTAATCCAGTTATTAGAAATGGAGCAATGTATTGGAGCCCAAATATCAAACTTGACCAAAACCAACACATTTTTGAAAAACTTTGAAATTACTTTATTACTTTATTGAAATATATTAGAATAGAAAAAAAAACATACATCAGTACATTAGCCATGGCCTGATGTACCAGACTCAATGGTGCACACAAGGGTTGTGAAGGGTACTTTTTAAAAGTAATCAAAAGTAGTATTAAAAATTGTTATCAGTAACATAATTCCATTACCCAATGTTAAAAGTTATGAAGGAATCACATTTCAGAGGCCTTTGAGGTCCTGACTGGGGTGCGGCAGGGATGTTTGCTCTCAAACAACAGCTGCACTGGCATCCAGTGTAACTGAACAGCTTGAAGACCTGGACTTTGCAGATGATTTAGCACTCCTAGCACATACGCACCACCATACGCAGGAAAGATCAACTAAAGGAATCTGCTGCTTTACTGGGACTCAAAATCAATGCTTCAAAAACAAAGGTCATGCGTAACAACAATAAGAACAACACACCAATAACCATGGACCAAAACCAGGAGGTAACCACATTTACTTACCTCTGAAGCATAATTTCAGTGGATGGAGGAACGAAGGAAGATGTCTTTTCCAGAATAGGCCAAGCTATGACCTCATTAAACATCCTAAATAAAATTTGGAGCAAAAGATATATCACTCAAGACCAACCTGCAAATATTCAACTCAAATGTCAAATCCACCTTACTCTAAAGCTCAGAAACCTGGAAGTTAACCAACAGTATATTCAACAAACTACAGACATTCTTCAACCGCTGCCTCCGACGCCTCCTATGTATCTTTTGGCCTAACACCATCTCAAATGTTAAGCTGTCGGACCTCACTAGTCAAGAAGCAATAGAAACACAAATCCTGAGGAGGAAATGGGTCTGGATAGGACATACACTTAGGACACACAATAAATCTATCACAAAGCAGGTCCTAACATGGAACCCACAAGGAAAGAGAAAGAGAGGGAGACCTAAAGCCACATGGAGAAGAACCACAGAACAGGAGATGAAGGCACAAGGGCTGTCATGGCAAGAACTAGAGAGGAGGACACAAGACCGAAGGGAATGGAGGACTTTCATCGATGCCCTATGTTCCTCAGGGAACTTAAAGGCCTAAGTAAGTAAGTAACATTACTTTTACGTACAACCCTAATATAAGTGCATGCCTCCAGCTTCTTACAAAGTTATGTGCCTGTGGCTTGATTCACAGCAGACACAGTAATATAATAAAGGTCCACTAGTCCCCGCCCTCGCAACCCCCCCCAACACTAACACAGTCAATAAAATGAGAAAATGGTACTTGAGAAATAACTTTTAAATGCAATAGTATTGGACAATTATGGTAGTATTTTTTTTGTGACCCAACCCTGCCCGTCCACTGCTGCTGACGCAGCACAAGCATATAGTTGTGCGTGCGAGTTGTCAGTGTGATGCCAGGCTACATCAGTTTCATGAAGGAGGTTAGCCCGATTTGCCGCTCACTCTTCATCTTCGCCTTCCTCTGCCTCTTGGATCATGTCCTTGACTTTACTCTTGAAGAATCCAGCCTGCCGGGCAGATATCAATAAATTACTTTGCAGTCAACAAATTAAAAACAAAAGTATTTTTTACATTTTTGGATTTTAAAACATTCAATTATTTGGTGAAGTTGGGGCTGACCACGTAATTAAATACAGAATAATGAACTAGATCACTTAAGTGAAGGGGCTACTTTGAAATGTGAATCAATTAATGTCTAAGAAATTATAGAATGGAATATAAATCAAGCCAGTGGATTAAAAACAAAATTAAACATAACAAAAAACATTTAACTATTTTAAAGAGATTTTCTTAGAACAATATAAGAGAATCACTTCTGGATAACCTATAATTTAAAAAAATAATAATAATTCAAATCCAGAATATGTATGCATAGTGAAGAGAACGGAGCAGCAAACTGTAGCAAGAAAAATTAATGTGTGTTTTGTGCAATAAATTCACCCACTTCAATCCAATGTCCGACACAGGCTGCTATACAGACACTGGAAGTGTGTATGATCAGGGCGGAACAAGAAAACATAAACGTATCTCTCTCTACCTTGTAGAGTGCAGCTGTTATCAAGGCCAGCAGGAGGAGCCCGCCCACCGTGCCTCCTATTATCTCCTTGGTGTAGTCTGGCTCTGAGTACACCTCCACTTCAGTCACCATCTGACACAGGATACAGGTCACATTAACCATTTCAAGATTTCCGCACTAAATGTGTGTTGGTGTCAAGGGAACATAGAGTACCGACAATTGTATTTATGTCTGGCTAGGTGCATGGATGCTACTAGTCGTACGAGCGGTACGAGATGAAGAATGTGATTGGTCAAAAGGTCTAGGATGTTTCTTACATAATACTAAATGGCTGATGAGTTGCGTTCCCTGCCAGCATTTTTGGTAATTCCGTGAGTGAGGACAAGGAGATCATTTTGCCTCATTAATAAGATCTTATTTATAGGGTCCGCGTTGGCCGAGTGGTTATGGACACCGCACCTAACATGACCCCATTCATGTTAGTGGCGCTGTGTCTACCGCAGCGTCCGCAGTGTCGCGAGTTCGACTACGCTCGCCGACTTGTCTGCAATGTCTATGCCCGATCTCTTCAACCCAATTTCCGACTAATCCTATCCAATAAAAAAAATGGCGCTGACGCCGGAAAAAATAACTTAAAGAAAAAAAACTCTTATTTGCGTTATCGTTGCCGTTAAGATGGAAGTGGATGTTGTCGCTTAAGATATTTTTTAAATGTATGAATCTACATTAGGATGGCAGTGCTGTTTTGGTGACGCGGTGAAACGGCGGTCTATAAGCGTGGTTGTGTATCATATGAAAGCAGGTGTGGTTATATGTAAAAAGGGCTTCTGCAACATGCACACATGTTCAATTCTACGTTGCACCTTCTCCACTGGAGGGCGGTCTTTGGACTGCGTTGAGTAAAAGATGTACTGGTCCTCATTATACTCCACACTGGCCGTGCTGACCAGAAACAGCTTTCCAGCCGAAACGTCGGTCTGGATTTAGAAAGGGACAAGATTAGCAGAGGAATTAATCTCAATGCACAAGTTGGAATGTCAAACGTCTTTTCATCGGCCATCAAAACTAGAGACGCTGGAGCGTTAGTATGGTGGTAAGCTTCCGTACAACCTCCTCAATACACAGCCATGAAATATCCCTTCATTACATTCGGCGTGGGTTGCTGTTCAAAACCTAGATTCATAAAGATACATGACAAGATATTAGACAGACAAATCTCAACATGCCTATCGAATGTAATCTCAACGGCTATCACAGGTTCTGGACCAGCAAAAGGGGCCCTCATCGCCCGGAAAGAGAGAGAGAGAGAGAGAGAGATAGAGGTAGAGAGACAGAGATTCATGGTTCAGTGGTTGGATCTGAGAGACTGTATTTCGTGTATCCAATCACAACTTAACACGACAGTCATTAACGTCAGTTCATAAACAAAATGTGACTTGTGTTGATTCATCTTGGTCCGTGCCGAGGAGATAAATGCTGTGGTGTGAAAATAAATAATCCTCCTGTCATTTTTATAATGTTGCCAGAAGCGCAGATTCCAACATGAAGTTCCTCCAAAACCATGCATGCAAGTCATTTTCCAAAGCGTCATCTTTAGCCCAATTCGCACTGGACTTTTATTACCTATGCTCCCCTGGTAATTTGGAATAATTGCGGAGGACGTCGGAGTTTCATTTCATGTGCGAATGCGCAATGTGATTTGCAAAGTAATAAATCAACTGCGAGTTACCTACTGTGGGTTGGGTTAACACATGGAATCTTACGTGGCGGACACAGTTGCCGGCACACGCAAAACCATACATGTCAGTTCTGCTATCAACAACTCAATTACTGTCCACAGTGGATGGCTTAGAACAGGTCGAGTTCGGTATGGGACATGGGAAGGCAGTAAGGCAAATTGATAGTGTATTCTATGAATAAGTTCCTTCTGTAAAAAATTAGTTCCATAAATCGCTTCGAGGCAACTTCGGTTGTGATTTGGCGCGAAACAAAAATCTGTTGAGAAGCTTTTGGAGAGTGTTGAAGCACGTCAGTCCATCCCTAAGGACCACTGCCCTCCAAGCCGTCCTACCTGTGGCAACCATTCAGAGGTCATGTTGGCAGCCAGGCTGAAGGTGGCACTCTTTTGGCGACCCATCATCAGCAGACACCTGAACACCACACAAACAGCTACTGTGCAGTCCTGACACACACACACACACACACACACAAACACACACACACACACGACGGTCCATGGTCACCAACAAATGTGCATGGTCAATATATATTTATGCATGGTCAATAGATCTATTAGTGCTGTCAAGCGATTTAAATTCTTAATTGTGATTAATGTCATAGTTAACTCATGGTTAATCAGTATTGATGCACATTTTTATCTATTCCAAATTTGCTCATACTTACACTATCTGACGAATAAGTCTAAAACCTCTAATTCAGTATAAAATGACATTTATTAATATTATTCATTGTCAAATTTGTCATATTTACAGATACATATAAACCCAAATGTACTAATAAATAACTGCAACAAACTAATTCAAACTGCATTCAAATATTTTAAACTTTCCAGTAGTCGATATATACAACTCTACTACAGTACAATTTAAGTCTTTACAAGGCAAATGTAAGGACTCATGTGTCCATCCACTGCCGTCTGCTGCCACCTGTTGGTGAGGTGAGGAAAAGCAACATAGTCTCAGCAAGCCTGTAGTATTCATTCTTCCACTCAGCACTATAAGCACTAAGGCATGGAGGGATGTTCTTTTGTGCACAGTGACACCTAGTGGACTGCAGGTCAGAAAAATGTGCATGCTCGTCTCAATCACCCGCGATTTTGGTTTGTTTGAATGAGAATAAACAAATCAGATCATCGGCCTCATGTCGTTGGAACATAGGTCGCGGAAGTGGCCCGGGAAACTTTTTGAAATTAAATGATAATATATTTAAACATTTACATTGTATAAATAATACGAAATAAATAAATGTTAAATAAATGTTCAGCGGATAAAAATGCAGCATTTTTATCCGCTGAACTGACATGCAGCATGACGCCGACATTCCCCACACGCTCCGCGCTCTGTCTCTCCTTCATCTCTCTCATACACACATCCTCAAGAACGACGACGGTTATGGCTGACATGCTTCCATTATGTGTGTGTCCGTGTATAGACGAGTTTACGTGCGAAACACTGGGGGGAGTCATTTTGTCCCGCGCTTCTGCAGGTCACTTCCGGTGCTTTATTGTTGCCTATGCCAACTCTGGTACTGGACCGAAGTCCGAGCACACAAAACACACAAAACGCATGGCAGTTCAAAATCCGACCACCAGGTGTCGGTCTGTGACCAGTTACACATCACACCACTCACTCTGTTCATAATTTTGTATAAATATTGATGAACTACAGTCAAAATCTGACTTAAAGTTACTCACAGAGTGGTCACATGTTCTTCTGGACCAAGAGGCTGGCTGCTTCTACTAGTTATTCCAAAAGGAATGAGAAAATGGAACGAGTTGCACTGATTATTAAATCATGGGTCACAGATCTGCACGAGAGCATTTGGGTGTTGAATAGCACAGCGCAAGTTACCACCATTGGTTTTAAATAACCCTGTAGGTGTGTGTTCCCACCGAATATACATGTTGAAAAGTAGCCGAAAACGCAGCTAACTAAATGACACAGGACGTGACGTTCAGAGCCCGGAAATGCCCGCTGAACTTGTCTATACCGTGCATAGCCTCAGCTATGCATCAGGTCTGACCACGATTTTTGGTGGCCCCCTCTTGCGTTTGTGGCCCATGTTCAAATACGTTCTAAGGCCTATGCATTGGAATTTTTGCTAATACTGGCCAATCGAGTCGGGATTTAGTTTAGTCGTCAGATGTAAGTCTCTGCATGTTGTCATAAAGTAATCAATAATGTTCTCTTGTATTCTGCTGCAAATACACAAAAGCCTATGGAGAGATCCATCATCGATGTAAATAAACTGCACAAACCGCAAATAATGATTATTTATTATAAGATCCTCACTGCGGGCTGGGCTTGAAAAGTGCCATGTGAATCTCACCAGACCAAAATCGTGGGCGAGTCAGGCGATGAGCATGCACATATGTCTGGCTTGTCAGGCTAAGTGGTCACACCCCTTATATCAATAGACGTGTTCGGAGGGTACTTCCGGTTACTGAACGTCACTTCCGGCATCATTTGCTTGCCATGTTCAGTGGCAAGCACACACCTACAGGGCTATTTAAAAATTGCGGTGGTAATTGCGCTGTGCTATTCCTCACCCAAATGCTCTTGTGTGGATCTGTGACCCACAAACGCATGATTTAATAATCAGTGCAACCCGTTCCATTGTATCATTCCTTTTGGAACGACTAGTAGAAGCAGCCAGCCTATTGGTCCAGAAGAACATGTGACCACTCGGTGAGTAACCTTATGTTAGATTTTGACAGTATTTCATCAATATTTATGTAAAATGATGAACGATGGAAGGGAGGTGACGTGTAACTAGTCACAGACCGACATCTAGTGGTCGGGTTTTGAATTGGTGAGCATTTTGTGTGTTTTTTGTGAGCCACACGGTCCACTACGACGAGATTAAATGGAACTCATACAGACACGGGAAGTGTGTTTCACTTGGCCCCGGCGGGACAAAATGCCAGCCCCCTGTATTTTGCTACGGCTTGGTGGCGCTGCATGGGGGTCTGACTTACGGTGAAGTATATGTATACGTATGATGGCATAAGTGGCATTATTTCAATTTCACATTCATTATATACCACAACGTAGTTATGCTGCCATCTGCTGGCAATTGATATCATATTACCAATCAATAATAGGACATTTTTAAACAGATCTACTTTTAAACGGGATCTGAACCCCAGTATGGCTGCTGGTGCTAAGCCGTGCGGGCACCGTGCAACAGCCCTACTATACATCAATAACCTTTTTTCCACCTGGGGTCTGCGAAAAGTTAGAATGTTAATATAGATGCATTTGCAGGCTGAACAGTCTAAAATACAGCCTCCTACCACTTGGAGGATGTAACACCTTGTGATATAATGAACATTTGATATGCATCGGCCAACAGCCGTCAACACAACAACACAACACTAATTAAGTTATTTTTTAGGCGCAAGCGCCATTTTTCCTTCTTTATTGAGAGAGGTAGTGATAGGATTAACTGGGGATGAAGATTCGGGGGGAGACATTGCAGAAAAGCCGGAGAGGGGATTATAACCTGCGGCGCTGCTCACTCTATAACCACTCTGCCACCGCGCCCCCGTCAACTCTTTCTTGAACTGACCACGTTCAACAAACAAACATTGAGATAATCAGTTGTGCTATTTAGTTACGCTGTTGCCTTGAATGAAAAATGAATACAATTCAAGAGCTGAACAGTTAAAATGTTGGACTTGGAAGCTCTGAGTCTCACACCAACACCCTGGTTATTTACCACTGTGAAATTGTTGACCTGGAGCTGGTTGAAAAAGTCTGGATGGGTCGGTTGCTCTTCATCTTCTTGTCGGCATCTCTCGTCAGATATCTGCAAATAATCATGATTATTACTAGCTCTTCTATCATTTGTGGGTATGCATGTGTAAGTGTGTGTGTCTGTGTGTGTGTATGTGTAGGTGTGCATGTCTGTGTCTGGTTGTGCGTGTCTGGGTGTGTGTAGGTGTGTGTGTGGTGTGTAGATGTGAGTGTCTGCGTGTGCCTGTCTGGGTGTGTGTCAGTGTGCGTGTCTGGGTGTGTGAGGGTATGCATGTCTAGGAGTATGTGGTTTTGTGTGTCTAGCTGTGCAGGGGTATGCGTGTCTGGGTGTGTGTGTGTCTAGCTGTGCAGGTGTGTGCGTGTCTGGGTGTG
>OMKY01219026.1:0-13525 GCA_900302395.1 Bregmaceros cantori | reverse complement strand
CCCGTGGCTGGTGCTGTAAAAATCTATTTATCATTATTTTTGCATATTATTTTTCTCCATGAAGTGAAGGGAATACCTCGGCTATGGTGGGTCCACCAATTCAATTGCTCAGCACGCCTGTCAACCATGGAATAAAAGGCACCACGCCCCCTCGCGCTGTGCAGCGCGGCGTTAAAAATCAAAAATATCTATTTCCAGTACGCGGCGCTGCCGCGTTGGCGTTGGGGCGTCGACAGCGCTGCGTGGTGGGGTATGCACCGATGGCTGCAACACTTTTGTTTTTTGGCGTGGCGTAGGGGCGTTGGGCGTATACGCGGCGCATTTCTTGATGGAAACCCGGCGTGAGGCAAGTGGAGAACCAGTGGACGCGGCACACAACGCTCAGAGGTTTACTTTGAGAAGCACATCAATATTACTCTTTCAACAAATCACAACAGGGAACACAATCCTATCCAATAGGATTGCATCATTATGGGCAATTGAGAAGTGAGAGGGCTTTCAACTAATCGCAGGATTGGTTGATCAACGTTTCACATGGGGAAGAGATAGGGAAGTCTGTGGGGAGCTAAACTGAGGAGGGAGGATTGCAGTCTCAGTTTGATGTAAAAAAAGAGAGAGAGAACTAGATAATTAGAGGGGAGTGATTGTGTGGATGTGTAAATATATTATTAATGTATAATTATTTACACTTATAACTTTGAGGATATGGTGAATATATGCAGGTATCACCAGAGAGTGTTGTACATCGACATCGACATCCACCACGGAGACGGCGTGGAGGAGGCCTTCTACACCACAGACAGAGTCATGACCGTGTCCTTTCACAAGTACGGAGAGTACTTCCCCGGCACTGGAGACCTGAGGGTACGTCTTTACAGCTGCAAGACAAAGCTCCGTTTTAAACCTGTTTGGTATCTGTTGCTCCCAATGCCAGTCGCCAAGGCCATGCTCTACTCTTCAATTAAATGCTCAGAACATTGCACATGAATGAACATATTCGTGTAAACATGCCAGATTATAGCACAAAAGGCTAATTTCCATCTGGTGTCCTATATGAAGCAGGCAAAGCAAAGTTAAAAGCAGACGTTCATTCTCATTTAAAAACAATTAAACACAGAAAATAAAACCTAAGCACAGGATCAGTATACATATATTGAAGTGTGAAAGTTCCTCTCATCCTTGGATCACATCATTTTTCCCACAAGGTATATTTACAACATTTTTTACTTTTGGTTTGTTGCAGGTTTGTTGGGCTCTGAGCCACACTTTAATCTGGCTCTTGAAAATGGCCAGAATGTGCCACCTTTTAATTGATGGTGCATTCTGGCAACAGCAACCATACAGTAAACATGATAGGTAAACTTGGATGAAACAAAAATTGATCGATCGATGGATAAAACGGCCCGAGTCAAGCACAGTCTAATGCACATCGCCGCAAACCTTCTGCGCCCGTTCCGTGGACTTTAGTACTGCCTGGACCATTGATGTACTCGACTCGCAAGATATAAAAAGCCAGCCAGAAAGCTGACAACTCTCACAAACAAGATGGAGGAGAGGCATCTCCTGGAATAGTGTTAAACATTAACATCCCTAGTGTGAATATTGATTAACTGATCAAAAGCATGTCATTGATTTTAATTTTCTTACCAAATGATTGAGAATTTTGTAGAATCTCTTCCTTCTGCTCATAGTTGGTCCATAATGTCCCAATAGTTGCAAGTAGACCTGCACGATAAATCGATTTGAAATCGAAATCTGATTCATTTGTTTGGACGATGGCAAATCCAGTGAAATCGATTATTCCAATACACCCAGCGAATTTATTGTTGGCCCTCGTCTTTTCCCATCGGACACGCCCCCCTTTCTCACACACACACAAGTTACTTTGGCTGGTCCGGCTCTGCGTGCAGGCAGAGCGAAAAGGCACTACATCTGTTGTGTGGTTCGGCTTTGAAACTACTAAGTTGCGCCGCGCTGCTAATCGCGTTCCGTTGCCAACTTCCCATAGCGGCGAAAGAACCGAACATCCAGGGAACGTGGCGTGTTATGCCAGCGGCTACTAGCAGCGACGTTTCCCGCGGTCTGTCGCTGCTATGCTGCTTTCCATATCGGGATGGAGGCGACACAGGATTTAAAAAGTTGTTGGAGCGTTGTCTCCAATTGTCCCGCTATATTCGCCAACGACCGTTATATGGTCAAGCCGAACATGGGGTTTAACCGTGCATTTTGTCAGAGGACTTGTGTCACAACGGCGCTGTCTGCAGACAACGTTCCGCCGTTCTTCGCAGAGATCAATAGCGAGTTAAAACATTCCCTGACAATACATCTACATTGTTGCATCATTCAACTATTTTAAGAAATGACAAATGTTGATTTTGTTGAACGTATCCATTTATCTTTTACTGAATGCTTTTATTTAAATCATTTGTTTTTTATTCGTTTTGCACTGTCCCATATACAAGACAAATTAAGAGTCTTTATAGAAATCTTGCCATTTATGGAGGCATATCAATACAAAATGGAGAGGCAGACAGTATCTCACTACATGATCGAAATGGACAATTACTAATCGTGTATGCTTCTTCTTTATCGACAAATGTAAGCACGTCAAATCGAGAGTAGAAAACGGCGCCCCCTGTCAATGACAATGTATGGTCATTGCATGTTAGAAACCACGTAGAAATGAGTGTTTATCTAAAATCGTAATTTGGGTGGGTAAATCGACGATTTTAATTTATTCCAAAATCGTGCAGCTCTAGTTGCAAAAAATAAAGACCCAATATTGACATTCCCACTTTTTTTTCATTGAAAAAACCTTCATAGCATATGTTGTCATGCAGGTTAAAAGTCCTGCCTTGCGTGGTACCACACCATATTATCAACTCCAAGAAAAAGTTCTATGTCAAATCAACCAATTTTTAAAAATTAATGATTAATTGAATAATAATACATTCAATTAATAATAGCCAAATGGTGACATCCCTAATTGGCAGTAACTAGCACTGGCTAACTAGCACTAACACTAGCTAACCAACACTGGCTTACTTGGCTGTACGTGTTTGACCCCCCTGGTGAACTGTCGTCTCCTTTGGCAGGATATTGGAGCTGGAAAGGGAAAGTACTACGCTGTCAACTACCCACTGAGAGACGGCATCGACGACGAGTCCTACGAAGCCATCTTCAAGCCAGTAAGATCAAACCCCAGTCACTGAACACTTCACATTAAAGAAATACTTTTTTGTACTACTTCAATATACAATACCTTGATAATGGACATAATGCACAATAGCGACATGAAGACAGATGTAAAGATGCACTTCTGAAAACAACAATGTGTAAAATCGAATCTTACTGCAATATATTACATGCTGATTATCACTACCACTGACTGATATCATTATATCCCCAACATTCAGTGTGTTGGGGATATAATTAACAAACAATGGGCAGTTTGAGTGAAATCACAGTATGACAAGGTCTTCCAGCGTTCCCCACTTTGTAGTAAGGATCCACACAATGCTGTATTAAATGACACAAAACACTATAAACTTACAAAATGGCCCATTTCCAACAACTCAATTGTCAATGTTTTGTATCCAGATCATGGCTAAAGTGATGGAGATGTACCAGCCCAGCGCGGTGGTCCTTCAGTGTGGGGCAGACTCTCTGTCTGGAGACAGACTGGGCTGCTTCAACCTCACCATCAAGGGTATGAACCAAAAAGTCTTTAAAACCACCCACATTCCAATGAAATGTTATGTTTAATTACATTTTCCTTTTGTGCTGTTTTTGTCTGCATGCTGCAACACTAATAAGTTTGCTTGGTGTGTCCACTACTGCTTCCTTTACCTTCAAGTGTCATTTTAGTTTACACTTAGTGCTGTGATTTAATAGTGCAATTTAATTCATTGCACATGAAGGTTCTCCATGTTTATGCCTCCCCAAACTTTTTTATGAAACAAATTTCTGGCAATTGCTGGATCGTTAAAGAACTCACTCACGGTCCCTTTCTTCAGGCCACGCTAAATGTGTGGAGTACATGAAGAGCTTCAACCTGCCCCTGCTGATGCTGGGCGGGGGAGGCTACACCATCCGCAACGTGGCCCGCTGCTGGACGTACGAGACGGCCGTGGCTCTGGACTGCTGCATCCCCAACGAGCTGCCCTACAACGACTACTTCGAGTACTTCGGGCCAGACTTCAAGCTGCACATCAGTCCGTCCAACATGACCAACCAGAACACAGGCGAGTACCTGGAGAAGATCAAGCAGCGGCTCTTTGAGAACCTGCGCATGCTGCCTCACGCGCCCGGAGTCCAGATGCAGGCCATTCCGGAGGACGCCCCGCATGCCCCCGACAGCGGCGACGAGGACGAGGAGGACCCCGACAAGAGGGTGTCCAGTAAGTGTTTTTTCTACTTCGTAAAACGAGGAAGTACATTGTTGCTAATGGTGAACTAAGTGTTTAATGTCAAAGTGCTGCTGAGAATGGAAGACGACGCGTATTCAACACTAGGGGTGTAAATAATATCAATTTTTGTATCGATATATCGATACAACAGCTGATGATACAATGTATCGATACATCCGCAAGAGTATCGAACTTATTTTCGTCTAGTTTTGTTCCATTGGCCCTGGACGTAATTCCACTCCCGTGCTGCGGGTGGCGCTATACCTATTTGGCGCCGTCCTCGCTTCCGTTACCCACACACATAAACGATAGCAAACAAGTTTGTGTGTGTGACTTTAGAGTGTGTTTGTGTCCGCGGACTCGGCGCCCTAAGCAGACTATCAGAGGGAGATGGATTAAAAAGAGGCCACAGCCCCACAGAGTCTTGCCGCTGTGGCTTAAGGCCAGATTATACTTCTGCAACCGTACACACATGTCACTTGGGTCTGGTCACGAAACAGTCTTGCTGTTAGGCTTCTGCAACCTCGACGCACAGTGACTAGCGACGCACAGCAGTTTCCCACCGAAGCGCTAGTGAGAACTTGCGAGTCGCAGCAGCAGCGAACAGCGGGAGAGAGACGTCCAGACCCGTTTGTGAACGGAGGATGTATGTGTGTGGCTCTCTGGTTTCTTCATCAGAACACACAGAATACGTCCTTCTCCCTCTCTGCCAAAACACTCCAATATCCCTTTTATCCAGTCTTCGGTAGAAGACACTGGCGCTCTCTCCATTATATTGCCGTTGCCCGGTTCACTTTTTAATGGTAATAAAACTCTTGTCGGGGGGACGTCGGGATTGAAATCGCGGGCGGGAGCGGCTCCGAAGGGAAGCGCGGACTCTACGGAGACTCGTCCCGTGGGCGAATATCCTATTTGTGTCGGAGACAGGAACCACTCACTGTTTCCTCCCGCTCCGGAGACCGTTTCTAATCCCCACTTCCCCCCGACAAGAGTATAGTTTTTATCAGTATTACAAAGTGAATCGGGCCCGCCGCTTGCCAAACACGGCAATAGCAAAAAATTATTCACTTCTAGCCTTTAGCCGCCCCGTACGGTAGCTGCCGCTCACTGCACGTCCGCTGTGGCTTAGCCGCCAGCCCCCCTCCCACCCCCGTACGATCACTCCTCCTGCAACCTGAAAACCTTATTCTTCGCTAAACACATGCACGAGTCTCCCTCTCCCCGTCTCTCTAAAATATATATTTAACTATCTAGATAGATGTCTAGATAGAATAAATATATATATATTTTTTTACCCGACAGGCTAGACAATGCTTCAAATTTGGGAAAAAAATCAATGAAAGCTGTGATATCGTTATCAATTTTATTTGCGAAACGGCAAATAACAGAAGTAGCAAAGTTGTTTTCCACCTAGACATATGACAACCAAAATGTCTGTTATTTTTCTGTTTCATTCTGGAATTGGCATGTGAACTACTAGCAATATTGTATTAATTTTCAGCACAGTTGGGTGTCGTTACTTTTAACAGTAATCCCGTTATGTTACTGATCTTAAAAAGTAATCCGTTACGTTACTGGATTACAGATTACTTTCCATTATCGATAAAATAAAACCCAATTAAGAATAAGGTTCATACCTGATTCACAATAAAATTCAAAAGTGCTCATGTACACACGGCCAAGGATCCGCTTCACATGGATCACAGTTGCACGTTGCACCACCACCACGAGACACACACACACACGGTTTCGATTTCATTTCGTTAGGTTTTGATTCCGTAATGGCGTATGTGTCTTGAAAATGGGTAATGTATATTAACAAGTATTGAGTTGCGTATCTCTGTTTAAAAATCTAACCTGGACTTTGTAATCGGTCAAGGGGAACTAACGCATTAGATCACAAAGTTGCTGAAAAAGTAATCCGTGAGTAATCCGTCCGTTATATGGATTGTACGGATTCCAACTCTGATTGAAAATTGCATGCTTCCCTTTTGAGAGTGTGTTGCTACTAGTCTGCTACCGATTCTACTGACCATGAGAATGAACATAATCCCCAACCCCCCCCAGTCCGAGCCCACGACAAGAGGATAGCGTGTGAAGAGGAGTTCTCGGACTCTGAGGACGAGGCAGAAGGTCAAGGAGGAGGCCGGAGGAACACTGCCAACCACAAGAAGGCCAAGAGGGTGAAGAAGGAGGAGGACAAGGAAGGAGAGGAGAAGAAAGGTATGTTTGTCATCCTGCCTTTGTGTGCACTCACTCTGCACACAGCAGTACATTGTGAGCATAGCTTGCCTATCCCTTAGCCCGATCCTTCCAACAGTCGTATTATTTCTATCTTAACAGAGTGTTGACTCTCCTATCTTTAAAACAGAGCCTCCTTATCACAGTGTAATAAGTAGGTTACACAACATTCTGGGCACCCACCTTCATTTAATGATTTTGATATGTGCGGCTATTGAGGGATTGATCCCTGTTTTTAGTTGTGTTGCCGTCACTCCGCCTGCTGAGGCGTGAGGACAAAGTGAAAGCAAGCTTTGGTCATGTAGCAGTAACTAATCTTCTATCTCATAGTCTGGCTGACTGTTGGGCGGAGGTGTCAAAAGTAAAATACATTTGTACAAAAACACGATTACAGAGTACTGATCCAAATATCTGCTCAAGTCGGAGTAGAAAGTACAGGCTAGTACAAGTATTTTCAAAACTATTTAAAAATTAGCATATTTTCTTAGCTTGTCGTGCTAGTGTAAAGATGCATGCTGCATTACCTAATGTTAGTTCTTGTAAATCAGTAGACAAAATAGAACAGCACAACCAAAATAGAGTATATTTATAGTCTGTAAAAAGTAATGGGTTTTTCCTTTAAGGACTAGAAAGTACTGAGAAGTAAAGTTGTAAACTACTTGAAAAATGTACAGTACTTGAGTATTTGTACTTTGTTACTTGCCACTTGGCAACCATCTCTCTCTGTATCTGTCTCTCCGTCTTGCTCTCTCTCGATTCATTTTGATTCGCCATATTGCATATACATGACAGAAGGACACAAGCATGGAAATTTAGTTGGGCATGAAACGACTCTTACGATCAACGGATAATGAACAAGGTCAACACAAAAGAAAGAAAAGCAGGGATACCCCCCCCCCCCAATAGAATAGAATCCACGCGTTTATTATTTACAGAAACATTGTTTGTGTTGACAGAAGTGAAGGAAGAGGAGAAGGAGGAAGAGAAGATGGACACATCTGGGTAAGTGTGTGGTAAATGAATCCATGTATGTATGGTTAATCAATCGAAATAGTTGTTAGTTGCCGATCTGACGATCTTAACCCGTCCCACGATTCAAAGTAGTCACAATCTGTTATTGCCACTATATCGGGAGGATCGCGATACATACTGAAAGTTAGTCTAGCTCACGCCCACTCATGACGCGTCACACTTCTTCACCCGCTTGGTCAAAACAACAACTCATGCAGCGTTTGTCATGCGGAGGCAAAACTCCACATCCATTATATGGAATTGGTTCAGCAGGTCTCTGCAACGAGACCCGAACGAGTGCTGCTCGGCTGTAAAATGCTGCAGTGGCGGGTGTCTACAGCGTGTTGAGTGTCTGTGTTCGACTGTTCACTCGGACACGGAGCGAGGCCTCTCCGCGACCGCCGCATCCCCACAGTGCGCTTGGACGTGTAACGAGTCCTTCCCGGGGACTTGTTTGTCTGTGTTCGCCCGATACGGAACTAATCCTCCTCCACTAAAGCCACAGTGTGCTGTGTGTCCGTGCTAGCCCTGACATGGAATGAAACGTGTTGTACGAAGCGTGTTGTGGAGATTATTATATATGGTAATTGTCATATATGATCTCCACGGCGCCATCGGGACCCTGTGCCGCTGTCGCGGTGTTTTGCAGTTGACACGGAGCGAGTCCTCTGCTGCAGAATGTCACATTAGCGCGTCTCCACACACTGTTTTGTTTCCCCGACAAGGAAACAAAACTTGTACAAAGCGTGTTGAAGATTATTATTATTATATATGCCAATGGTGAAATATAATCTTCACAGCAGCGCTGTGGGGACCCGCCGCCGTATCCACAACATGCTTCATACTAAATAATAATCTCCACAACACGCTTCCTACTAGGGCTGCAACTAACTTATTTCAATAGTCGATTAGTTGTCGATTATTGAAACGATTAATCGACTAATCGGTTTGATAACTTTCCTTTCAAAAATCTCAAAAATTCACAGCGGCACAGAAATGAATCTTGTCAACTTGAAATTTACATTTTGGTTTATGATATCCAACAAATGTACAACAATTTAGTTACAAGTTGACACAAACTCATTACAATACATTTTTATGCTAATATTTTGATGGTTTTCCTCATATTCATCTTTTTTAGCAATATTGTTGAATTGTTGAATAATTATTACTCATATTTGAGATTTTCTGAAATTAAGTTATATCAAATTTGTGTAGACCAATAGGTGGTGATTTCTGCAAAAAATACTGCTGGGGGGGGGTGTAATGATGACACGGTGAGTTCGTAATATAACAGCACCACAATATAAATGTTTGGGTTTAATTCCAAGATCGTTATCTACCTTTTTTCCAACATTGAACACCCCTAGTTGCCGCTCTATACAGGGCCAGAGTAAACGGGACAAATTGAATCACTGTAAAGTGTCAAAGGATTTCTGTTAGGGCTGTAATAAGTACAATTACTTTGATGGGTTCTTATATTGCTTCAACTACTTGGATTTAGCCATGGTGGCAGTGTTGAATTTAAGTAGCTGTAGAACATGCCGTGTGTGAAATGGCACACTTTTGCACCTTTTGTGTGTGTGTATGGCGCTGCCCAGAGTTGGTCAAATTCCAGTACACTGAATGGCCCGCATGAGTCCCTGACCACGCCCAGAAAACCCTGTTGGATACTTGACGCCCTAAACTGCTGCTTATGTGACACGTTGCCATGTTTTTTCTTTGACTTTGCCCTAAATGAGAGACGGGTAAAAGGTTACAAAGCGAACGAAAATGGCAAGTAGCAACTGCGCATTTGAGGAGGCAGCTGCGTTCATATGTAAGTTGGTATAAATGTGCTGTACGGTGTCCGGTACGCACCCAAACCTTCACGCGCAGGGAAATCGAAACAAATGCTGCAATGATGTGCACTACATGCCAACGTCATTTCTAGTGTGTGTGAAACGGGGGAGGTTTGATTTGAGACGGCACTAAGAAAAGAAGTGCGCTGAAATCTAGTGTACCATTTTGAGTTTCTACCAATAGGGCTGTTGCACGGTGACGTCGCAGCTTGGCAGCAGACCAATAGGCAGAGAGATTTTCATAACAATGTCAGTTTAAAAGCCTATTATTGATTTATCCATGGTAATGTTATCAATAGCCAGCAGATGACCGCCTAACTAACGTCCATTGTATTCGTCCCTTAATAATGGACGGAATGGAAGGTGATATACCACTTAACCATATGTGTACTTCACGGTACGCAATACCACCAAATTGTCTGCCGCCAATCCGTGACGTCACTACAGCCCTATTCTGGTGCTTGCATCCAGATTGAAAAGATTCCTATCTGTGATGCTCTATCAACGTCACTGACACATAGTCCTACTTTTCAGACCAAAAGAAGAAGTGAAGACCACCTGAGCGGCTTCTCCCACACTGAACAAACTCGACTGCATCATTGTTTTCTAGATCCACTCCCAGCATCAGTGTCCTGGTATTTTTACTATCTGCATTAGGGAGTTGTAGACCTTTAATACAAATAGATAAAAACTACTAGCCACACAATGCTGCCATTTTTATCCAATGTCTTCAACTTATGGCAATTAAAACTATCTAGTTTGTAAAGCCTTTTTAAAACTGTCAATTTACCAAGATTTTTAAAATGCCATGAAATATTTGCTGTGGTCAATGATTGGTCAACGTATCCAGGTTTATTTTTCAAAACATTTGTGGTTGAGCTCATTTGTTGCAAGGCCCGTCTGCTCGGAATTCCTGTCCAGTAACTTATTTTATTCACATTTCCTTCAGTCTTCTTTTTGCCATCTGGTGTTTTTGTTTTTTAGTGTGAATGCGGTTGTGCCTCTGAGGAGGAAGCGGTGAATGATTTGTTTAGACGTGGTTAGGAATGTTTTGATCTTTGTGCATTACCCCCACCAAGCCCACTTTGTTATAAGAAAATAAAGAACTTTCTTTACTTCCGTCTACTGATCATATTTGTCTGTGTGGGGAACCCCAAGCACAGAGGAGTAGCAGCTCTGGGGGTAGGGGAGCTAGTGATAAAATACTCAAGAGCTGCCGGATCATGCTAGTCTGACAAGCCAGAACCAACCATTGGTTTTGGCCTAATGTGGTCGTGTCTGGTGTCTGGACTCAAAGCAGGCTTCAGCGCTGTGTTGTTAGCTAGATGCTATTGTTCGTACCAGTGGTTCACCGGACAGTCATGCTGCTGCAATGTAAGTACATTTTTCAACAGGGTATATTTGTACTCTATATAGTAGTGCTTGTGTAGAGAACTATACCTAATGTCAATATATTGCTCCAAAATAAGTCCCACATGGTGATCATTTTCTACCAATTATGACAACGCCAACAAAAATCTCTACAGATGCACTTCTAAAATAGGGTACACATATAGCCTGTGGAAAAATGTATTTACATTGCAGGAGCATGGCTGTCCGGCGAACCACTAGTGCTAACAGCGCTGAAGCCCGCTTTGAGTCCAGACACGCCCACATGAGGCGAAAACCAATGAAGTAAGCTTCAACCACTGGCAAAATGCGTTTTGAAAATATGTACAAAAATCACAGTACTTGTGTTATTATTTTATTAAATTACTATAGTGCTGCCTTACGTATAAGACACGCCCTTGGCTCCATATCCTAACCTCCATGTCTGAGGAACAAAGAGGTTCGGTCATCCCATTGGGATGAACGCACGTTGCGTCTACATATAGGTCGATTCTCAATCGATGGGCCCTTTTCCATCTAGCAGCGCGCCGTTCGCGGGAACGTGTTTTCCATTAGGATGGCTCACTTGATAACGATCATAAACCAACAGGCCTCCCCACACTAACTCGCCACTGCGCTCTGTGGCACAGGATCCACTCCCAAGTGCCACCGCTGCCCTCTAGTGGCCAAAGTCATCGAGTGTTTATTAGGGGCGAAGCTGCGAAGGCACCTTATGCTTTTGTTAGTTTTCTACTTATTATTAGGGGCGAAGCTGCGAAGGCACCTATTGTGTTGGTCATTATTAGGGGCCAAGCAGCGAAGCTGTGAAGGCACCTATTGTCTTAGTCAATTTTCTTAGTATTTCTTTACTTATTCTTTCTTCTCCAATGGGATTCCTATGGCAGCCCATAGAAGCCTACATAGGAAAATGCTGAAAATTGGCACACACATTCTACTCAGTCTCACCATTATTCACAGCAATTTACAGGTCGTCAGCTTCAACTCCATAGCGCCACCAGGCCAAAGTTGCACATATTTTCAGATACATTTCTGCCTGTAACTTTTAAACTCTCTGGCCTATTTTCACAAACGTGGTATCTCTGGATTCCTGGGATCAAGCCGCTTCCAACAGACTATGTGATGTAAATTTCCGTCAGGATGGATTTTCCGCCATTTTGGATCAAGTCAAATTAGCTTAAAACGCTACTCCACCCTGAAAATTTGTCCAATTTGTCTGAAAATTGGTATATAGCATCTGTGGACTGACCCTCACAGAAGCGGTGGCAAACAGGAAGTCAGGTCATATCTTGGCAAATCTCAGAATGTTTTGCAAATTTACATGCTTCTTCATGTTCATCCAGACACATCACAGCAAATTGCAGGATCCCAGCTCTAGCGCCACCAGCTGGTCAAAAACGAATTTACATTTTTGCATGTAACTTCTGAACGGTAGGTCAGATTTTCAAAATCTTGGTATGTGCATAATCAGGGTACGAAGCCGAAACCAACGCTCCATATGAAGTAATGCCAACAGGAAGTGAATTTCCATCATTTTGAATTTTGTTAAAATCAATACAATTCTAACGTAAACCATACAACGATATGTAGGGAAATTCTGCAAATTGGCACACAGATTATAGCCTGTCTCAGCATTCTCTGACAATTTACAGGTCGCCAGCATCAACTCTATAGCGCCAAATTTTCAGATACATTTCTGCCTGTACCTTTTGAATCGTCTGGGCGATTTTCAAATACTTGGTATTTCTGGATTCCTTACATTAAGCCGAATCCAACGGACTATGTGACTTTCATTTTGTTTACGCCATTTTGAATTTTGTGCAAATCACTCAAAACGCTACTCCTCCCTCAAATTTTGACCAATCCTTCTGAAAATTGGTATGCAGCATGTCCGGACTGGCCCTCAGTTTTGTCAAAGGATTTGGGATATCTTTAATCGTTCGGCCGTGACAGCCAATCACATTTGGCGAGAAAGGCGCCAAACAGAAAGTCAGGTCACTTCTTCTTCTTTCTTTCTTATTTCTTCTTTCTTCTTCTTCTTCATTATTATCATTATTATTAGGGGCCAAGCAGCGAAGCTGCGAAGCCACCTATTGTGTTAGTCAATTTTCTTCTTATTATTTTTCTCAGAATGGATTCCTATGGCAGCCCATAGAATCCTACATAGGAAAATGCTGAAAATTGGCACACACATTCTATTCGGTCTCAGCATTACCCAGGGCAATTTACAGGTCGTCAGCTTCAACTCCATAGCGCCACCAACAGGTCAAATTTGCAAATATTTTCAGATACATTTGGTATATAGCATCTCTGGACCGAGCCTCACGAAACATATTTTTCAGATTTTTGATATCTTCAATCGTTCAGCCGTGAGAGCCAATCAAATTTGGTATTATTATTATTATTATTATTATCATTATACTCCTAATGCATTCCTATGGCAGCCCATAGAACCCTATATAGGAAAATGCTAAAATACGGCCCGCTCATTCTAGTCAGGCTCAGCATTGCCCACAGCAATTTCCAGGTCTCCAGCCCCAACTCTATAGCACCAACAATGGGCCAAATTTGCAGATAATTTCACAATACGTTTATGCCTGTAACTTCTGAACCGCCTGGCCGGTGTTTAAAAACTTG
>OMKY01219024.1:0-11027 GCA_900302395.1 Bregmaceros cantori | reverse complement strand
TCTTTTGCTCAGTCCAATGCACTCCCCCCTTGGTGAGCAGGTGCATCTAGCAGGTGCATCTAGCTGATGCCGTCCAGCCAGCGGAGAACGGAGCAGAGAGAGAGAATGAGAATGGTCCACCAGCCAGTGATCTGAAATACAAGTCAACACCAAATTACTCCATTGTTTTACCAAATCTTCTTAAACCTTTCATTTCTTATGAATTTATACTTTTTCCAGCCGTTATCACCAATCTCACTCCATGAGGGGTGCTTTTCACAATTAATGACAAAATATCCTATATTGTTCTTTTATGATTATAGATGCAATACAATGAGACATGATGAAATAATTACCATGACATACGATGAAATATTTAAACATCTGATGACACATAATGAAATACAATGAAACATGATGAAATGATTACCATGAAGTACGATGAACTATTTCAACATCTACTGACACATGATGAAATACATGATGAAATATCTTATACCTTGTTTTTCCGATTAAGAATACTCAGCCACAGTGGTGATCTCCTTCGGTCTTGTTCTCACCGTCCTTCCCCCTCCCGAACTATATAAAATAGTTTAGAAAAGAGTTACAACATTTATCACCAATCAACAATTTCGATTCGGAAATCCAGTCGACTGCTTCCACCAGCCCTGTAAAAGGAATATTTAATTCCATGCACAGTTCATGCACACACCATTGTTAGTCAATGCACGAAAAACATGTACAATTCACTGGTTATGTACCTGCCATTCACCATTCACACTCTGCATGCTGTTTTCCTCAATCATACGCAGTCATCTCCACCCATATCCAATGCTCATTCAATGCTCATTCAATGCTCATTCAATGCTGGCCAGCTACTTAGACAATCACACCAGGTTCTCTTGCACACCTCGTCTCCATGCCTGGATTTCCTCGCCCTTATTAATGTTAAAGCAACAATTCTATTTTAAATGACACTATGCTTTTGTGATCTATGGCTAGCCTAGTCTATTTGGCTCCATAAGTGACACTCCTCCTTAAGTGAGACGATTACTCTAAACAATGATTGTTCCGGCTCTAACGTCAACACTCAACGAACTACTATTACTTTTATGGCTCTCTGACTTAGCCAATTACATTTTCCTCTTGAGTGTACATATTTCAGACGGTATATTTATCAATATATATACTCCTTAATCAGAGATGGCACAAGTACCGGGATTTCTTACTTGAGTAGGAGCAAAATACATTTGTAAAAAAACAACTCGAGTAAACTACAAAGTACCGCTCCCAATGGCTACTCAAGTAAAGTAGAAAATACCGGCTCAGAAATGTACTCAAAAAGTATTTTTGAAAGTAAAAAGCACATGCTCTAAAATGTACTCAAAAGTATTTTTGATAGTACAAAGTACTACAAATAAACTTGTATGTTAAATGCATTTTTCTAATGTTAGTTTGTCAACGTTCTTGCTCGACCAAATTAACAACTAACCTAATTCATCTTATATCTCGGGACTAAATGCAATCCACTTATTAACTGGGACTGCACATCAGCGCCCCCCACTGGCTAATATTATAAACGTTATCCTAACCTGTCAATGCAAAAAACAACGAGCCTGTTAGACACCATTATCCCTAACTAATAAGATTACCTGAATCCCCAATTCCTGTAGTCTCAGTTGAAAGTCCATTTTCCCTACTCTGGGTTGATTAACTCCTGGATTTCCTTTAATTAGTTTGGCATATATTCCTATACTATTTTACGGATAACTTTATTTGATCTTTCAGTCTTTAAAGTTTTAGATTACCTCATGATACTCTACATTTTCCATCTATTTCAGGCTATTTGCTTTAATATATTCTTCACATGTAGTCTGTTAATGATTTTACTACTTCAGAAAGGCCTCTTACTTTCAAGAGGCTGTGGTCACTCTACTATTAATTTAAACGCTTTCAATCTGGACAAATGGCCAATGTTTACGTTGCCTATTATATAATCCTAGTCCAATATCTCTTAATTATTCTAATTTAAGCGATCACGTAGTGCAACTGATTTATTTTATTTATCAATAAGATTACCATGTGAGAATGAGCGTATGTCCCTGTGTGGTGTCCCCTTGAGCACCTGCTTGGAAATACAGAATTAATATTCATTATCAATTATCACAGGGCAACAAGTCACTCAAGGAATTGCATTGTCACATTTTTAATTCATGGATATTATGGAATAGCAGACATAAGTTTCCTCACACAGCATATTGACCGTAGGTACCTTGTAAGACAGTTTGTTCCACAGTTCCAAGTTCAGTTCATAGTTCGCTGGTGTGAGTGTTCGTGAGATCAGCAGCTCAGTTCAGGTATAATCCACACAGTTCATGAGTTGAGGCCCCCATCCTCAAGGCTTGATATCTCGCCATCGTGCAAGGTCATTTTGTGGTGGTGTAGCCATGTGATGTAATTACGTCTGCTAGACCAGTTCACCACGTTATAATGATGGCCGCAATCAATTGGGTGACTTGCACCCACTCACTCCAATCAGAGCCTGTTTAGATCAGATAACTATACTAACCTTAAAACATCTTAGTCCTAACTGTCAAGTTACATTGGGAATGAGCATATTTTAAGGCTCAAACTTGCTGAGGGTTTCGTCTCATAGTAAATAGTCCACCCCTCTCCATCAATATTGTGCTATATAATTATATTACATTTATTCTGCTACAATGTATGAAAATCCCTGTATTCCTGGACTAATTACTTGATCCCAACCTACTCTCTTGCTTTTCACTCCCGTGTGTGCATATATTTATATGTGTGTGTTCACGGGTGTGTGTGTGTATGTGTGTGGTTACGTTTGTGTGTGTGTGTGAATGTGTGTGTGCGTGTGTGCGAGAATGTGTGTGTGTGTGCTACATGACACCTCACACTGCTGGCACCTGCCAACAGTCTATGTACCAACCACACTGTCTAGCTGTATTCATTTAAAAATTCATTCAACATTCATTCACACGGTGATCACCCTATCACACATCTTTCACCCAATGTTCTGTGCATATTTCCCATATTTCACAGTACCCCCAGTTTGCATTCTGCTGTCTGGGTGTGACCTTACTCTTCCACTCAAATTTGTAATCTGGTCTGTGCAAGGGTTTTGACAACACCTGTCCTCTGCAATTTCTAATAATAAGCAATGTTCGCTCTACTTCTGAGGCTTAGTCCCATACCATATGAACACCGATTACAGACCCATTTTCACATAAATAAACACCAACTTCCCAGTCACACACGAATACCCATACAGCACTTTTGAACTTATAAGTGAGCACCACTTGGTTGTTTTGAATATTTGGTTTCCAAATTCACAAATTCTTCTTATTGATGCATTAATTTGATTTTGCGTCACGCGTGCCGACAACCAACATATACTCCACAGACATTCTCTCATTTCACATTCATCCCAGTTGCACACTGGGATGAAATAATTCAGCCTATACTTGCTATTCTGCAATTGCCTTAACTAAAATACTTTTTATATTTTATTTTTGATACTTCCCAGGCGTGAACTACAAGAATCTCTTGCCTGGCTTCTGACATCTATATCAACTGAGTTTTACTTTAACTTAGTTATATGAACTACTCTTCGTCTAGAAAACAATCTTGTATTCTTACCCTACTGTTTTCAGCATAGCATACATTACATATTATTTTAATGACTTATGCTTCTCCAGCAGTTTGTACTTGTGAAATTAGTTCATTCATGTTAATTTTTACGAATTTTAAGAATGTGAAGGTGATTTTACTTAATGTTGTAATTTACCAACTCACAAAATCACTTTTGCCCTGACTATGTAACTGATTAGCCACCTCAGTGTTCCAATTGGCACTAATCAATGCCCCATTATCATCGTATTAATTTATCTAGGGTTGTTTATGTTATTCTCAGTTTCACTCCATTTTTCCCTGACAGGGTTCCAATCACCTACTTAAATTTTCGTAATTTACTTTACTTGTAAGATAACCCTTTACTGCTTAGGTGTGCTTAACTCCCATAAGTCCTTAAATCATTATGAGCCTCCCAAACACCCTTACCACAGTGATTAAACACACCGTAACACAAAATATGTCGCAACCATTCATACCATGCAAGTCTTTTCACCACCTTTCTCTCCTTTTCGCGCACCTATCATAGCCGCATATTTCTGTGTCACGTATCACTACACAATTTTCCCGTCATGGCCACATTCAACCATTCTACAGACACTTTACCAACATGCAATGATAACTGACTGCCCATTCGCTCCCAGTACCTATCCAAAAGACATTTAGAATCCACTAAACTGCCCTCCGTACTGTTCCTGAGTGACACAATCCATGTCACAACAACCACAAAAAACATTTTCCCACTGGTGCTTCCAAAGGTTCTGATTCAAAAAAAATCCCACAGTCTACTCCCTATATATCTCTACGTATATATCTTTCAACTGTGTCCATGCCAAATGCTTCTTCTAATCGCATATTGCATTTACCAAAATTCCTGTCGTTGTGCTTCATGCACTGCCCTCAACCGACACCAATCACAAAATATCCCGACCTTGATAACAGCCACGATATTATGCAATCCTCCCTCAGTGGCCCGATGCGATTCCGTTGGTAATTGAGAATCCATCGCCCTGCCCAATACTGCAACCTTTTAACTGACACGCACCTCACATACTCCAGCCACTGAAATCATGGAGCTGAGCCTTGGGACTCGATATGTCAGCGCTTAACATATCGGGAAGATTGTCACCAATAAAATTCACCCGTGACCCTACTCGCTTTCTAAAAAGCAAATATTACTTGACACCTGATCCTTTCCCATTTTTAAGACCAAATTCTTTTTCTCAGCAAAGAGACACTATTGCATTAAGATCCCCCTAACAGACAGCACTACTCAAGCAAATTTGAATGAAGGGTGGCCAACCGTTAATAGTGCAGTCTGCCAGCAGATCTCAGTGCAATCAGATGGACCCTGTTGCTCTCCAGGCTGGCTCGTCAAAATGTAGTGGGAGATTCATGCTCGGACCAGGTGTTGAGTAGAGTCAGAGGTGACATTTATTGAGACAGTCACATGCTTCACTCTCTGACAATCTTCCCTAAAGCACTGACTGACTAAGCTTTTAAACACAACCAAGACACGCCTCTGTCACAGATAAGGTATGATCTGTGGATGTGCGTGATGTTATTTAAGGCAACCACCGGCTACTGTCAGCACTTCTTGGGGCCGACAGCTGTTTGTGTCTGTGACGTGGACCAGAGGGGGGAAGCTTTTCCTCTACCCATAGTCTATCAGGATCATAATTCCATATCATAATAATAGTATCATAATTGCCTACTTCAGTGCACATCAATCCCTGTGGGTGCCCGAGCTCCGGAGCACCCCCGAAGTCGGCAGTAGGTTCCTCAGGATGGTTGGATGTGCAACTTCCACCTCAAAATATACTTTTATCTGCTGTGCCTTGCTGTTTACGGAAGGCGCAGCACGGCAACAAAGTTGCATTTTAGCTTACCTGGTCAGAGCAAATGCCAAGTTACACGTGCAGTGGCAGGTCGCAGGTCGTAGCTACTAACCGTTTTCTTTTAACCCTTTCTATGACTCGTAACGTCACCGGAAATATCTTGTCCATCCACGATGTGAAAATCACATTTTAGCATAAAACCACGACAGAGCACAGAGGATGTAAAGAATAAATATTCGTTCATATTGTTCCATTGTAAGCAGAGTTGTTTGATAAGGAAGCGATCATTACATGACAGTGGGCCATTGTCTTTGCTCTGACCGGTCGCAATTATGCAATGCCTCGTCGTTTTTGTCTGAGTGCACAGAAAAAGCAGAGAAAATGAAGAACAGGTCACGGTCATGATCACGGTAAGAAGCCTGAATTACACGTTCTCGTGTGCATTCATGTAGGTGCCTGTGTGTGTGTGTGACTGCCCAATCCATTATTCACCCGCTTATTAACATGTTCATATGTGCGTCGCAATATCCATACATACAAAAACAGGTGATGCTTCTACTGTCATTTGTTTCGCTGAAACGGCGGTTAGCGCGTGTCATAACCGTGGGAACTCTTCACCATTTGCGCCTCTCACCTTCTCTTCTTCCTTCCATCATAAATTCAAAAGAACGATTTTGTTCAGATGTCGCATCGTGCCATTATGTGCGACCGCAATAAATCTAGCATTCACATATACTATCTCATCTAAAGAAAAAATAAGCCATTGTGTGTTTTAATAGATGATGTAGAAAATATTCTGTGGGCTTCTACCCAAGGACTGAAAATTCTCCAAAATCCTACCCTGGCGAGCCAGAACCAACGAATTGTCAACGCATCGCACACGATTAGAACGATCATTGGGTCTGGTAAAACCAGGTTCAGAAAATGTAAAAAAAAAAATGTGTCAATCAAATCGTGTTAACCAGTCACAGCGCAGTAGGTGGAACAAGCGACGTGGAGTCGTGACAACCAAATTCCGCCCACGTCTCGCGTAGCCCAACTCCCCCCACATCCGCGCTGATTGGCTGATTGGATCTGTACCCGCGGCTTGCCTGATTTTCCCAGACCCAATGCAAATGTCTAGCGATGTGCGATGTGTGGACGATGCATTGGTCCTGGCTCGCCAGGCTAACAAAACCCCAGGCAATTTAGGGACAGCGAATGAGGATTGAGACATGGCAGTGAAAAAGTTGATATTATTTGGAATCTAAAAGATGGCAGCGTTTGGAGGAATTGAAAAAAAGAGAAACAAAAGACGAGAAAAATTTGACTGGGACTCCGGCGCGTCGACAGATTAGACAGCATGATTATCCACAATTGCAAGCAAGTGTGTCGCTAATTCAGCTGCCTCTGCACTTTTGTTTTGAACAAAATAAAAATTAGCATCTGCGAAGCGACTTCACATGGAGGAGATTTCCAAAATGCGAATAGGTTCTCCAAGCTGGTCCACAGAGCCTCGGTAAATAGCCTGATTTGTAATCAATGAGCGCGCCCGGGGAACGGATTAAAACACCCGCCTGGGGGCATGGCTGAGAGTGGTGCAATTAAAAGTGTGTTTCGACAAGTTAACACAAGCGAGTTCAACCAAGTTATTAGCAGTGTTTCACAGAGACACTGTTCAGGTACAGCCACAGGCCACATTACAATGGCCCAAAGAAATTAACACTTCCAAAGATGGTTCAACTGCTGTGTAGGTGACAACAATTTGCTGGTAACCTGTATTAGTTTTGGGATACCACAGCTACGGCTTCTCAATTTCATTACTCATTCTTAGTCTTTTTTTTAGTCTTTTGTTGCAGATTATTGAAACGATTAGTCGATTTATCACATTACATGCCATTCATACCAAAATATTGTCATGGTTTTCTTCATATTTGTCTATTTTTTAAACAAATATGGCCATTTAATATTTCATATTTTCTGAAATTATGAATGAATATCAAATTTGTGTGGATAAATGGGGAAGATCAGCTCAAAATTGCTGTCAATAACAATGATTCAATTGTTATTTTTTAAAATAATTAAAGTTACTTTTTGGGAACGATTCAATTCTTTGCCGACTATCGATTATTAGATTAGCTGTCGATTATAAAATTACTCGATTAGTCACAAATTAATCGACTAATCGTTGCACCCTTAATCGTTATATAATGCAAACATTCAAACATGATGATCATCCTGAGAATGCAACAAGTTTGGTTATTTATATTATGTGAAATGCTATTTATTCTCTAATAACTGTTTGTTTACTTAGCCGAAAACATGTTTTGTCTGATTGCTCAATTAATTGACAGATATTTTGCCAGTATGCTCGATGTCTAAAACTTCTGATAGCCCCAGCCCTGAAGTACTAAATATTTCAACTATTCCCAGTTTGTTGGCCGCCAAATTTAGCCAGTCGCAGCACAAGGTGTGTGAGCAAAACTGGGCAAAAAAATATATTTTTTTTAATTTAAAAGAATTTTAAAAAAATGCACTGATGTTTGAAGGTTCCAATCCAACTATTCTCCACATTTTATATCTGAACAAATTAGCTTATGATTTGTTCAGATAGTCCCAGATAATGTGGCGTCGTCCCACATTAGGCACTTGCCCTGGTTCTCTGGCTCCTCCCTAAAAAATGAATGTCAGTAAAACTATGGCAAAAGCAAACTATGGTAATGTGTCTAACATTAAGTTCACGTCAACACTACATTCCACTGTACCACATTAGCCAAGTCAAGGCAACTGACACTTCCACATTAGGAAGTTGCAAAAATGGCCCACATTAGGTTAATCCTAAAGAAGGTGCTGTCTACTTTCCAGGACAAGTTGCGATGACAATTTCCGACATTCTAAAAATGTGTCACTTGACCTCTTTGGCAGTAAGTTTGCGTTAGATTAGATTGTCAGCACGGACACCCCTGTCAAGGGAGAAAGTTGATCAAACGTTTCTGTCTATAGACGAGTTTACGTGCGAAACACTGGGGGGAGTCATTTTATCCCGCGCTTCTGTTGGTCACTTCCGGTGGCTATATGTATGTATATAAAGTCTGGTCCACGCGATACGTGGACACAAAAACACACAAAACGCACGCCAATTAAAAATCCGACCACTAGATGTCGCTATGTGACCAGTTACACATCCCACGCCTTGCTTCGTTAACTTTTTTGTATAAATATTGATGAAATACAGTCAAAATCCTACTTGAAGTTACTCACTGAGTGGTCACGTGTTCTTCTGTATCAATAGGCTGGCTGCTTCTACTAGTTCTTCCAAAAATTATGAGACAATGGAACGGGTTGAACTGATTATTAAATAATGTGTTTGTGGGTCACAGATCCGCACGAGAGCATTTGGGTGAGGAATAGCACACCCCAAGTTACCACCACAATTTTTAAATAACCCTGTAGGTGTGTGCTCCCAGCGAATAGTCATTTTGAAAAAATAGTCAAATACACGGCACGTAAATGACACCGGGCATGACGTTCAGACACCGGAAGTACCCGCCCCTGAACTCGTCTATACAAGTGCTAGCCACTGTGTGATGTGGGGGAGGTGATTAGCATTGAGTGGCTCCACCTGCAGCCTATTTAAGCCCAGCTGTGTGACTTCCCTCCAGTCTCAGACCTGGTTGCTTGGGCAGCAGCAGCTTTTTTGTTAAGTTTTGAACTTCATACACGCACCCAACATCTCACACACACACCACAGATTGCTGACATTTCCACATTACATATTTTAATTAGTTTACTTTTTTGAATTGGATAATTTTAAAGTTGATTTAATAAACATAATTTTCATTCTGTTACTCCTGTGTATTCCTCTCTTTTGTTGATCTCCTTGCTGGGGTTGTGACAACTGACAGTTGGTTTGACACTATTTAGAGCTCAGACTTCAACGGCTTCTAACGCAAAAAAATGATTTTAACATTTGAGTTGATACACAATACATGATTCAGAGTATTGTCTCCTGAACTTCATCAAGAAAAGGAGCGCACGTTTATAGCGTAATGTTGCAATGGGCACCCCATTCCCAATCCAAAGATGCTTGTCACATTGACCTCATATCCCCTGTTCAGACATATTTAATGCACAAAGCTGGCAGGCAAATTCACGAAATCCATTGCACAAGGTCGCCACATTGCATAGTAAGGACAGGGGAGAGGGAGGACGGCAGAGGTGTGTTTATCCAGAGAGTAATGACAACTCAAATCATGGCCGCCATGTTGTAGACCCAGAGCGTGTTCCAACTTGCGTACTTTATGAAGCGCACTCCACTTCGTGCACTATGCACAGTGCTACAGTAACTACATTTCAGTGGCTTTAAGACTGCAAGGGAAGTCCAGCTTGTCACAAAAAGAACTGGTCAAATGTACTGTGTTGTGTGAACAGGCCATATCTACATTCAAATATCACGTGATGAACAATTCTCAGTACCAGCTGTGCTTCCATTCTGGCCGTAAACTTTGATGTGAGATGCTTTGTCACGCCCCCTGTACTGCGCTGCGTCCACGAAGCCCCAACGGTCGATGCTGAACTGCTACGTTGAAAAAAAGACAGATACGTTGGAACTAGTCAGCTTTTAGTGCCAGCAGTATGTGTGGCCACTCATTATCAAAAGTCGATTATGGGTCTGCGTTGGCCGAGTGGTTATGGAGACCGCACCAAATGCGCCCCCATTCACGTTAGTGGCGCTGTGTCTACCGCAGTGTCGCAAGTTCGACTACGCTTGTGGACTTGTCTGCAATTTCTACCCCCGATCTCTTCAACCCAGTTTCCGACTAATCCTATCCAAAAAAAAATGGAAAAACGACGCTGACGCCAGAAAGAATAACTTTAAAAAAAAAAGAGCCCCCGCAACCCGGATGTCTGGTAACATGCCCGGCATCACTTTTTACCGCCCCTTAGCTCCGGCAGGTGCTGTAGAGTCCTGCTTACTAAGACGAGTTTCTTCCCCCGTTCCGTGACGCTGTTGAACTCCATGGCCGGTGTGCATTGCTGATCACTGTCGTATGTGATGTGTGGACGAATGCCTTGTTGTAGCTCAACGTTTCCTTATATAGGGTGCCTCTGACATTTATTAAGTACTATTACATGACATTGTATCTAATTTTTCCCGTTTATAGACTCTTGTATGTTCTCCAGTGAGTGTAGTGTGTTAGGTGGATTGCCCTAAAGTGCCAATGTGGGCACTTAGGTAAACTCAAGTTGCTCTGGCTCGTCCCTCGACTATAATGAATGTCAGTGAAACTATCATAAAAGCAAACGACATTAATTTGTACTGTTAAACTCTACAATGCAATCTCCTGCAAGAGGCAACTGACCGAAGTTTTGAAAAACTGGCCCACATTAGGGCAAACCACCCTATTTCTTGTAAATGCAAACATGGCAAGTAAAACTTAATTCTAAGAATAATGTTCTATCTTGGTCTGCAATACGGCATCCATGAAAACACACATTTCAACACATGTGAGGAACAATTTGTGTTTCTGAGTTGTCAATACTCTTTGATAGACCGCGCCGATAGGCGGGAAG
>OMKY01219023.1:0-30178 GCA_900302395.1 Bregmaceros cantori | reverse complement strand
CCCATCATCCCCCAACCTCTACCTACGATCCCCAACCCTCTACCCAACATCCCCAACCTCTAGCCAGCAAGCCAGAACCAACTCATCGTCCATGCATCGCACATCGCTAGACGCTTTCATTGGATCTGGGAAAATCAGGGTCGCTGTCGATATCTGTTGTGTGCGGCGCCGCTTTCGATGGTTAGCGGCGCTGCTTCCAAAGGCATGCTGTAGGGGCCGCTAATGCCCCGCTCAAGGCACTGGGTGCTTGCCTTTCGGTCGAGTTGACCCACGAAGAAGTGTAAGGCTAACTGCACACCACCTGTGGCTCACTCTATTTAGTCTGCAGGCGTTCATTGACTCTGCCTGCTTGCATTGTCTTGGACCAGAGGCTGAGTATCATACTATTTCACCATCCAATTGTTAACCACTCTGCCTCTTAAAACCTTGCGGTTATGGTTTCTGCCGACAGGCAGGTGTTAATCTCTTTTCCACACCTATCTGTACGTGCACTTTGCTTTCTTCAATTCAGCTACCGTGATGTGCAACTCACAGCTCTGTAGACTCTTCTCCATCCTCATTGTTTGGAGAAGGACTGGCTAATCAGTAATTAAAACACAGCGGCGAGTTGCGACTGTCTCGAGTCGCCATACTCTCGTACAAATTAATTCCATCGTGTGTATGATATCAGCTGTTCGGCCCGATCAAATCAAGTTGCATATGCGGTCTGTCTGTATTGATCTACATTTTTATTGTGAGTCTCCATTCATGCTCACATTATTCTCCCAGTAGCGCTGGCGTTTTGTGAGAGTGCAAACAACACTCTCCTTGGGCTTAGTGCCTAGTAGGCAATTGCCTGACACATTTTTTTTTTACGTTTTCCACCCTGGTTTTACCAGACCCAATGCAAGTAACGTCTAAGTGCAGACTTTCTGCACACAGGAAGACCATTTAATTTACTTAGCACACACATCCACCAATAACACCTTTGCGTGACTGCTGACCACATTGTCGAAACACTTAGCGCTCACTTGGAATGCGGTTTGAATTATTGAGGGGAACTTTATGCTGACGCTATTCTGCGTGCAGCTGAAATGTTTCTTTTCTATCAACATAGCAAGTTGGTAACGCTCTGGTACTGTTAGGGGCGAACACTGGCATCACTTGTTGGGAGTCCGCTACGGCCATTGGTTGCGATGCGTCTTTGGAGGAGTTCCCATTGTAAGTAGCAGGAGTGGTGTGGTCCGTGGTGTCAACGGCCACTCCCACCTTGCATGCCGTCCGGCACGTGTTTCTGTGCAGATCCGCGCACCTAGGTGATGTGCGGGTGCTTTTCTAAGGCCACACACACGCACAGCCGGTGGGGCCCCGCTGAGTGTGTGTGCCGTGAGCCAGAGCCACTGAAACTTTAGTCCCTTTTCCACAGGCTTACTTAAGGCCAGCACCGCGCAGTTCACATGCACATCCACCCGGAAAATCGCTTATCCACGAGCGCAAATCAGCCAGGCCACACCAGGTTTCAGGACCCACTGAGGCGTGGGTCTGGAATGTGGCTGTCGGTGGCCATGTTTGTTGGTCGCCGATTGGTCACGCTCTGGGTGGGTGACACAACGTGGCCGGCCAATCACAGGAGGGAGGGGGGGCGTCTAATTCCCCCCCCCAATCCCCCAGTCTGGCAGGCATCGATAGAACAAAGGCAGACAGGACTCTGCAGGTATCACCTGCCACCAGTGGGGTGCTGCTACTTTGTCTCTCTCCCTCCCAGTCCCACCGACCCCCTTCTCTCATGCTATACAGTGGCCACAGCACAGTGTGGTGAATTCATGTGTTCATGGGGAGCGGTGTCACATGCGCAGGGGTGTTTTTTTTTTTTTTTAATTCAGCACCGCCCCATCATGGCCACGTTAAGAACAGTGCAGACATGTTCCTCTTTACCTGAACTAAACTAAACTGAGATGCGCCAAACTGTGGCTTGAGTTTTTTTGTAGTGGAGAGTGGCTTTATCTGTCCCACATTAGCAATGGCATATTTATCTGTATATGTATACATGTATGCAAGTTATGCATTTCTCTTTTTTTCCCTACTTGTTATTTTTCTGTGCTGTTTTTATAGAGCCACTTTTAAGATTGCTGATTCTTATATAAGGCTTTCCAGTAGATTAAATGATGGGTTGTGTGTGAAACTAATATGACCATAGTGTCAACATACGACTGATGGAGCACTTTGATGTAAGGATCAAAGAATCCCAGTGCGGGTCGTTGGCATACTTTTTAACATCCAAGCAGCTACAACAACAACAAACTCAATATGGCGAAGAGGATGGAAATGCATTCATTATTTTCTATACTAGTCTCACTCCACGGTGTTGAAATTACTTAACTTGTATATGTCCAATCATCCGAGTTGTAGTGACCTTTTTAAGCCCAATTTAAGCTGTATAGTTTCAGTTGAACTTAATTTAGACACATTACCATAGTTTGCTTTTACCACAGTTTCATTGACATTCATTAGTTTAGGGAGGAGCCAGAGCCACTGGAGCTTAGGTGTCCCACATTAGGCAGTGTCCCACAATAGGGCAATCCACCCTTTTTCCAGGTCGTGTGTTCTGAGGTTTTGGTGGTCTTGTGGTTGAGGGTGTAAATTACAGACACACATGCATGTATTGGCCCAAGATAAAATTCCTGAGTGCGTCAAATTTGCGCCTCAGGTTGTGTGCTAGTCTAATGTATGCTAATTAATGTAGACTGATTGGATTCGTGGCTACGGCAGGGTAATTGATCACTCCCTGGGACCTCCCTATGTCAAGGTGTTGACGTGGTTGTCTGGGGTCCCCATGTTGTGGTCTAAGGAAGGTTTGGTATGTCGGGGCCCTCCTCCGAAACTCAAGAGGTATTGGTTCAGACAGTCGTCGGCCCGTTGCAAACACCCCGGGTATCAACAGTCTCAGTGGACGCGGAATTTGAGACAATCAGTGAGGCTGGTCTCTTGACCTCTCTCGGGCTCTTGTTGAGATGCTTGTCGCATTTGATGGATGCCCGGGGGGAAATCTTACACACAACACACACATTAAATAAGACTTCTACAATCCCCCGAGATATCAATCCATTATAAAACTTTTTTTTTAAAGCACCGACTCCAATATTTATTTTGACTGTCAGCCTCCTTATACTTGGAGGCATTGAATACCATGTTTTAACGGCATCCAGGCTACGATCCTCACATATAAGACAATCATGTCACACACTTGAGCGAGCTCAATTTGTCAAGCAGCCGTTCCTGCTCCCAAATGATGACAGACTGAGATCTAATATACAACACACTTCACCAGCCTCCAATCCCCCCATGGTGTACCACCAGATCTCCTGCAGATCCTTAAAAGGCTTTGAATTCATTTATTAACAGAGGGTATAAATGGACCTTTAGAAGGTAAAAGAAGGGAAGATAGGGGGAGGGTTAGGAAGGTGGGGGGTTTCTATTTTGTCTATTATCTTGGTGATCTGTACATATCTGCGAGCAGGTTATGTTTTCGATCGCGTTGGTTGGTTTGTCCCCAAGATAACTGAAAAGGTTGTGCACGGATCTGGATGAAATTTTGTACAGTTGTTGGAAATGACAAATGGAAAAAAAAATCCGGTGCATTTCTGTAGCCTTAAAGTAACATCATCATAATTAATCACCAACTTACCGCTGCCGCTTGCCGTGGTCACGTGACCAGACTTCCGGAACGCAACAGCCACTGGGAAATGTAGTCTTGTGCAGAGAAAGCTTGCTGGTGGCATCAATCGTAATCGTGGTACTCAACGAGCACTTGCATTGATAATGGGTTACCACACATACCGCTAGTGGGGGTCTCCGTCGGTACGAAATCAATTGACTAATCAGCGCGGACATGGGGGGAGGTAGTTTGTACGGGCTATGCGAGACATGGGCGGAGTTTGGTGACCTACTGCACTGTGACCGGATAATGCGTGATTGACACTTTTTTTTTTAACATTTTCCGAGCCTGGTTTTACCAGACCCAATGCAAGTGTCTAGCGGTTGATGATGCATTTGGTTCTGGCTCGCCAAGCTAATTCCTTGCAAGTATATATGTTCAATATTAAAGATTCACTTTAATTTGCCATATTGCATTTACGACAGCATACCCACATGAAATTTTATTCGGACATGAAACAACTCTCTCAAGATCAACAGGTAATGAACAAGGTCGACCTTAAAAGAAAGAAAAGCAGCACATACGTTTTCTCAGGCCGAGCAGCGCCGCCGGTTCACATACCGTCTCCGGATTTTCTGCAATGTCTCCTAATCAGTTTCTGATTTAATTCTGTCACTATCCCTCAATAAAGAATAAAAAACGGCGCTTGCTCACAAAACACAACTTGAAAATTGATTATCAATTGATTCATTGATTGTTGCACCCCTACCAAGTAATGTGTTTTTTCTGCAGCCCCCAGTGCCTGCAGCCCGTGCAGTATTGGAGCAGTATAAACATCTTAGCGTGACCAAGTCAGCTCTGGGAATGTCCGTCTGGTTTAGCTCCCTGTACCCCACTAACCTAGTTAGCACTACTCTGCTCCTCAGCACTTTCCCAAAGCTTTAGTGGTTCCATGGTCCCGAGGCGTTGAGGCAGTGATACTCAGTGGTGTAGTGGGGATTTTCAAAGTGGGGGTACACGATCTGTGATGTCATCGATTTGGTTGTTTGGTTTTTTAAGCTCTGTCAGAAATATATTTTAATGTATAACTTTAATATTCTGACAGCTAATTTTTCTTTCTCGACATTTCTTTGTGCCATGTTCATCGTTCACCTGCTGGGGCCGCTGTTGCGCCACAGCCCATGCACTTGGTACGATACAGTCAAACCAGCAAACGACGCACTATGACTTTCCACTGGAATGTCTGGCGAGACGTGTCCGCGTATTTATTTCGTACTTTAAAATGTTACCCACAGTATAAAAGTTAAAGTCAGTTAGTGTTGGCCTGACAGCTCAGCGTGCCCACTAATTTTCATTGATTTTTTTAAAAAATATTGAAACAGACATTTTCTCTGCAGTTGGAAGCAGTGGAGTTGGCGGTGAACAGGAGAGATGTGAGTGATGATGGGGGTGTTGTGATGATGCGGACAGCAGTGTTCTGAACCGGTTGAAGTTTATGGAGGAGGTTGTGGGGTTTTACTTAAGGTGATGTTTTTTTCTATTAATAACAAGGATCTGATGGGCGCATTCTTCTAAATTGGCTAATTCTATACAGTTCTCCGATATCCTTTCGCCCCTTCCACTGCCATGCCTATTTCCAGACTCATTTTTGGCAGCCAAAGAGTTAACAAAGTTGTCTTCCTGTGTGTCGGCTCCCCTTGCAGGCTCGGATTTCCTGTGCAACGTCCACATCATCCCCGTGAAGAACGAAGCCGGTGAGGTCATGATGTTCATCCTCAACTTCCTCCACATGTTGGAGGACGCTGGAGAAGACCTGGCAGACCGCATCACGCAGTCTTCACCTGCCAAGTCCGACCAGAGTGAGTCAAGTTATTATGAATATGGTCAGAATTAGCCGAAAAAACATTCATTTATTTTCAAAACTCTCTCAAGATCAACAGATAATGAACAAGGTCAACACAAAAAAAAACAAAGCACATAAGTTATAAAGTGGCATTGGAAGGAGGGATAAAGGTGGTGCGCTGGGTGGGAGGCGTGTTCTACAATGTTTTTGGCTTGGTTCCTCACCCTGTCCTGGACAAGGTCCTGCGAGGAGGGTAGGGGGGGGGGCACCGATGATCTTCTCCGCTCACCGCCCTCTGCAGTCGTAGTCTGTCGAATGTTGTGGCCGACCCGAACCAGACTATGATGGAGGAGCAGAGGACGTTGTCTCGTCTCTGTGTTTTAGATTGGGTGCAGTACCTCTATCTGACCACGGTGGCACCGTACGCCACCTGTGGGGTCATATAAAGGGAGCATATAGCGGCGTTCTGGAGGTTATAACTAAAGAATGGAACGGGTAGAAACAAGCTTTTTTTGTTGAAGTCTAAAGTTTCCTTTGTGTTGGTTGATAAGGACACATAACCTATTCTATTTTAATTTGATATGGAAAAAAACTCTAACATGTTGAAAAAACGCTGGCACTGGGACGTGCTGAATTTGAAAATGGCAATCAATGGTAAAAACAATCGTTCCTCGCAGCCCGGCATGGAAGGATCTGATTCTTCCACAGCCTGGGGTGAGACGTTCTGTGCTGAAAACTATTTTAGATTCTATCAGACTGTGGACTAATGGGGGAGGGGAGCCTGCCAGTGAGATATTTTCCCAGTTGAAGAGCCCACTTATTGTTATTGTTCCAGTGGCTGGCAAGCAGCTTGTGAATGTCTTCTGATCATGCTCATCACTTCTCTGTCTGCACTATTTCTAACAATGATGATAATAACAATAATGATGATGATGTTACAATGCTCCGTGTGGTTGTTCCATAACCGTCTAATGTCTAAGGATTTGATATTCATGGGCACCACAGTGCACGATTAATCTCTTAATCGTGCAGACCCAGTGCGATGTCACACTGGCTTCACAGACGTACACACACACCGACACACACACGACACAGACATATACAGCCTTGTCGGATGTGGGGGTTGAGAGACTGAGTCTTTGCATTCAGTGAGGCTGGTTTCTTCATCTCTCTCGGGCTCTAGTCGTGATGGTTGTTGCTTTTGCTGGATGCCCCAGAGGGGGGGGGGGGCATAAATACAACAGACAACACACACACACAGACCCTGTGTGTTGTCACATTGGCTCCACAGACACACACACATACAACAACACACACACACTACACACACACACAGACCCTTACAACACACACACAGAACACACACAGACCCATTGTGATGTCACACAGGCTCCACACAAGCCACAGGCAGTATGAGCCTCCAGTAATAATGGCCATGAAACAGGACCGCCATGAAACAGGATTATTAAGATTGACGCCCCGTGCTATTATGAGGAGCTGTTTTATTATGTCTATAGCTATAAAGGTTTTATGGTGGCGCTAAATGTAGCGAAAAAGTCGTCTTCCTGTGCAGGTTTGTTATTTTAATTAGGAGAGAGGGGACATGGGAATGACTTCGATGTCAAACATTTCATTCATGGCAGATAACTCTCCAATCACATCCACGTGACTCACTGGTGCTGAAAATATTCTGTTGGGATGAAGTCAATGTTGCCTCGGTGACCTAGCCTGGCTAGCCAGACCAAACGAATCGGCCATGCGTCGCTCGAACGTGCGCCTGGGTCTGGAGTCCATGGAATTAAAAAAAACCTGATCCTCGGCTGCAGATCAGAGCCGCGTTGAGGCTCTCTGCGAGACGAGAGCTTCCTACTCCGTCACGTGTCACGCCTACTGTGCTGTGACACGACGGCATAAATACGCCCTGAGCTCGAGCAGTTTTCCTAGAAGTTACAACCGAGGCGCTGAAGTTTCTGCATATACCGCTGCAGTCAGCAGGTCTGGTCTCCAGCCCCAGGTAGAGGTGCTACCTACACCTGCCATAAGACACGCTATGAGACAAATGGTGGTGATTCCACTACAGCGAAGCACCTGCTCACAATGCCCTGAGCCAAGGGAAGACGCTAAATCAACATGTGTTTTCCTCCCTTAGTTCTCTGCATAGCGTTACTACAGCAGTACAGTGGCATCCAGTGACATCTAGCCTCCATTCCAACCGTTACGTATGTGCGGCTTAGTGTTGTAGCCGAACTTGTTCAAAGAATGACATTTCTTGGATTTTATAGTAGATCTATTTTAGGCGAACGTGAACGAGGCGTTCAATTATGCTTGATGAACATATGATTGTGAATGCACTCTTTTTTGAGGTTGTTGAAAGTAGTTGTATTTTAGTTCAGAATTAGTTCATATCAGATTACAAAAGCCTTCCGAATGATAACGCAGCAATAAAGCAAAAAACCCATTTCAAACTGCACCGTTTCTATCCACCTCTGAACATCTATTCTCAATGGATGGCTATCATTTGTAATGATAGGCATCCATTTTTACAAGGCAGATTGAAATTACCAAGTTACTTACCACATTTTTTTTTTTATTTAATTTACTTTTTACGTTTCATAATTCTCCTCATTTACCTTGTTTGATGCTAAAACAATCATTGTTACAAAGATTGTATTTTATCTTCTAAAGCTCTACATGTCATCATTGTACAGTCTAATTGCTCTAGACGTAAAGGATCTTCTAAAGCTCTACATGTCATCATTGTACAGTCTAATTGTCCTAGACATAAAGGACCTTCTAAAGTTCTACATGTCATCATTGTACAGTCTAATTGGCCTAGACATGAAGGACATATTAACGTGTTCAGTTTACAACAATCAGTTTCTTTCCACAGTAAACACGTTGTTTCACTGTGAGCACTTTTTGGATGAAACAGTATTTCATGCATCGGATGACAGCTATTGTACAAGATGCTCTGCACCTTGACAACACTTTTCAGCAACCACAGTAACTGTGTCCAGGCTCCTGTTCAGCACAACGTTTGCCTTTATTGGATCTGAATCCTATTTTGTGACAGGCTTCAAGTGTCGGGTTGCTTGGGGGTCATTACGATATCAGATTGTTTGTGCCATCTGTCTTACCGAGACAAAGTGCATGCAAGATGTTCTACATGGCAGCCTGAAATAGACGTCCAGAGTGCAACGTGAACAGAATTTCAACACAGAGCAAAATTATGGCAGGATTTTGATGAAGAGCGGAGCAGTCAGCCAAATGGCAGGGCCTCATAAGCGTCGCGGAGTCATTGTCGTTTCACTATCGCTGCGTCTCGTATTTCATATTTTACTGTGCCAACATGCTGCCCTGATCCGCTACCTCTGTCTGTCTTTCTTTCCATCTCCCCGTCTCCCCGTCTCTCTCCCTCTCTCTTTCTCTCTCTCTCTCTCTCTCTCTCTCTCTCTCCCTCACTCTCTCTCCACTCGCAGTAAGGAAGAGACACTTCATTCATCCTCGAGGGGAAATTACATTTTGTTGGTTCAGCAGGAAAAGGAACATAGTGATATACTGCTGCATTCACCACCAATAACAACACTCATAACACTATAAAAACATCCATGATTGAGAAAAGAAAAGCCATCATGGGGGGAAAGAAGATCTAAAGGACCTTCTAAAGCTCTACATGTCATCAGTGTACAGTCTTAATTGTCCTAGACGTAAAGGACCTTCTAAAGCTCTACATGTCATCATTGTACAGTCTAATTATCCTAGACATAAAGGACCTTCTAAAGCTCTACATGTCATCATTGTACAGTCTAAGGGCGTATCATTTTGATATGAACGCAGTAAGAGGGTCCGAGCGCACGCTAAATGATTTGAGACGAGCCCTGCTAGACAAGGTGGTCTCGACCCGGGACTCAAACGCGCTCTGACTCGGGGCAGTGCGATCTGAAACCGGCTGCGCTATAGATCCATTTCGCACAGAGGAACGGTTGCTTTGTGACTTTTTGGATACAGAGTTAAACCCAGCAAATGTGATAGCTACCTTCCTGTGAACATATTAACTCAACAATTGTGCGCACGTGCGTGTGTGTACGCGCGTGCATGCACTCGCATGATTTACGGGAACAATTTGACTTGCCAACTCTCTCACAAATAGGAGGTCGTGGGTGATGGTAGGGTAGAGGGGTGAATTTGGGATGGGGAGAGAGTGTATTCCGTCAGTGGGGGCAGTCTGTGATTTCATTGTTATTCCTTAAATGAAGACTAAGGGACAAACTGCTGCAGAGTCATTAGTGAAGACACAGTAGCTGCAGAATCATCATTTCCAGATGGACTAGAGGGAAACAGCGAGGCCACGGATCTTTATACTGTGATGCTTGTTGTTAGGAGACTTCCTGTAGGTTACACGCCTGCATTTCAAAGCCTCCGGATTCCAAAGATAATTTTAGTGTATTATTATATTCTGTGATGTAAAGTGTGAATCCAAAAAAAAAAAACGATCCACTTATTTTGTTAGGGTCCCTTCAAACCCCTTGCACTTAATCCCTAACCTGGCTCCGAACCCCAACCTCCTATCGCATACCAGTAACCTAACCTAAACCTAATCTAATCCTAACAAGATAATCAGATCGTTTTTGGGATTCGAACTTTACACATGCCAAAATTATTCGAGCTACCAGCAGCCGATGAATTGCGGTGGATGATTGGAATGATAGTGCCCCCCTTTCCTGTTTTGCTTGGTTCGCAGAACCAGCTTTATTTTCCATGCTGCATATTCAAGCACAAGCAATTACGGAGGAGCGCTGCTCCGCCTGCCCGGCGGCGGCGTCCGTGGAGCAGCAGCGTGTTGTTTAGAGGAAGCGACAACCGTGCCAGCACCGTGGATTCCTGATACTTTCTCTCCAACGTCCTTGTCAGCGTTTCAGTGTTCAGTGCATCACTCAAAACACAATCTGTTGCAAGCCGTGGCAATGCTGCCACGTGGATGCGTCTACGGAAGCACATTTACTTTTAACCATGTCACCAAGTCTGACCAGGCTGTGTGAGCCATGAGTGAGTCTCATGCGCCTCAATTGCGGTCGTAACAATTAGTCGACTAATGGTTGACTAAACAATTCTGGAATCAGCAACTATGTTATTAATTGTTCTTTGTCAAGGAATTTAATTATTGTTATTGTTGGCAGTGTTGCGCTGACGCTTCCATTGTGCTGATGAATGATTGGTCCATTCAATTCTGATATTAATTCATAATTTGGAAAAATGCAAAAAATAAGTCAAATGATAAAACACACGAATATGAAGAAAACCATCAAAATATTTTGTTATGAATTAATTACAATGACAAGTCACTTCGTATATTTGTTGGTTAAGAAGTAGAGTGGATTGGCCTAAGGTGGACCACTATGTAATGTGAGACACCTAAGCTCCAGTGGCTCTGTCTCCTCCTTAAACTAATGAATGTCAGTGAAACTATGGTAATGTGTCCAACATTACAACAACAGAACAACAAGTTCAACTGTTCAGCACCACATTTTACTGTTCCACGTCAGGCGACTGACTGTCCCACATTAGGAAGCTGCAAAAAAGGGCCCACATTAGGACAATCCACCCTGCCAAATTTGACTATACTTGTGATTTCTCTCACTCTGAATATCTTTTTTTGGGGCGCAAGTGCCGTTTTTTAAAATTCTTTGTTGAGAGAGATAGTGACAGGATTAAATCAGAAACTGGGATGAAGAGTCGAGGGGAGACCTTGCAGAAAAGCCGGAGAGGTTATGAGAACCCACAGCGCTGCTTGACCTGTGGTCCGGGGGCACTCCATAACCAGTCCGCCACCGCCCGCCCGCCCACGGGAGTATTTATTTAAAGAAACAATTTCCACTGTTTCAACTAGAAGAACTCAGAGATTGCAAAAATAGTACTGTTAGTGCTAGCAGTATGTGTGGCAACCCAATATCAATGCTAGTTTGATTGCGATTGCCGTCACAGGCGAACATGCCAACTACCGGAAGTCTGGTCAAGTTACCGCGGCAAGTGTCCAGCAATCTATCGGTAAGTTGGTGATTAAGTATGATTGTTACTTATAGGCTACAGAAATGATCTTTCGGTAAGTTGCTGATTAAGTATGATTGTTACTTTGACTTAGAGACTACAGAAATTCACCAAAATATAATTGATTCTTCCGTTTGTCATTTCCAACAACTCTGCAAAAATTCATCCAGATCCATGCACAACTTTTTCTATTATCTTGGGGACAGACAAACCAACGCTACCAAAAACATAACCTGCTTTGTGGCGAAGCCCTGGCGCAAGTAATAATCAGTGACTATTAGAATACTCACGGTGTTCATTGTCATGGAAGTCAGCTGATTGAGAAGTAGAAACCTGAGGTGCGGTAATAACACTAGTAGCTGCACCCCTGATTAATGAGCTCCACCCAGAGAAGCAAATCAATCAATGTCACAAGCTTGTGTTGTTCTGCCCCCACGTGTGGTAGGCTGGGAGGGGGTGGGGCTGCAGACCTGGAAAATTTCTCCAATGGGAGATGTAAATAAATTCACATTGAACTGCAAAAAAAACAAAAAATATAGAAATCTGAATCATATCTTAAGGTTTCAGATATGAATTGGTATTAGAGTGGATTTTCATGGTGCACGGATTGCACATAACACTCCGCCATCCTTGCTTCGCTCAGGGCGTTGAGAGCAGGTGCATCGCTGTGGTGAAACAACCACCATTTGTCTCATAGCTCATGTCTTATAGCAGGTGTAGGTAGCACAGGTAGCTGGGGGTGAGACCTGCTGACTCCAGAAAATTACACGGCCTCAAGGTGTGACAACTAAAAAAACGAAATTAAGTGTTATTTATTTATTTTGTTTATTTCACGAGGGACCAAGGCACATTGACCAGCATGTCAAAAGCTAAGAGTTACCCAAAGGGTCATTTACGCCTGTAGTCCCTATGCAGGTCAAAAGGTGAGAGTAATAAAACCACTCATACAAGACCGTATTCAAACCAACGTGTTTATCCCGGGTCCGACTCGAGATGGAACTCGTTTTCGAGTTGTCCCGGTTGAAGGTCTGAGTGCGCTCCAAATCCTTCGAGGCGAGCCCTGCTAGACGAGGTGGTCTCGACCCGCGACTGAACCTGCAGAAAACGCGCCCTGACTCGGAGCAGCGCGATCTTAAACTGGCCGCACTAGACCCATTTCGCATAGAGGAACGGCAGGATGCATTGTTACTTGGATACATTGGCAGCCAGCGCCGCCCAGCTAATGTGCCAACGCGACCTCTCCTCGGGTATGTGAAGTGTGTGAACATATTAACTCAACAATCAAGTGTGTGTGTGTGCGCGTTAACTATTAATTTGACTCTTTGAACTCCCTCGTTCTCCGCACTCCACCACTCTATGTCATTATATTTGAATTATTATTATCATTATTATTATTGTACTTTATCTGTCTTTTTCATTTTACACCCACAAGAGAGAAATTCCCCAAAGGCTGCTCTGATGGTTATCCACGTGGTTTATCTGTCCTGGTACGTGACTGGTGGAATATTCATCCAATCAGTGAGCGACTGCAGCAAACACGTGGAGATGTTTACAAATTTATCTCAGTTGTTAAACACTGGTCTGAATACAACCGCGTAAAATCTATATCAGTAAACAACCCGTAACAAATTCAAAATTCGGTTTGAATACGACCTTACAAAAAACAGTGACAAAGATGGTGACAATTTTAAAAAGCCAACACAGGCTTTGGACCGAGCGGTGGGGCAGACCAAACCAATATCTCTGCACCAATATGATTTGATTCACTGCGTGAACTGGTACAGCCATCATCATCACTCCCATAGTCTGGCTCACTGAAGACTTCACAACCAGCTCTCTCCATCTCTCTCTGTCCTCAGTCACTGGCAGGGTGTAACCCAGCCTGCAACATGCCTGCAACATTCCTCCCATCGCCAGTGTTGTACCCAAATGTGTTGAAAGAACCGTAGGAGGTGAACGTGAATGAGACGTTAACGTATAATTATGAATGCAATCTTTTTTGAGGTTATTGAACTGAGCTGTATTTTAGCTCAGAATTTGTTCATATCAGATTTGAAAAGCCTTCCGAGTGAAAAAACAGCAATAAAGCAAAAAACAAATCTAACCCAGCCCTTAATCTAACCCAACATTAAAACTGTTAAATGTAGCTTTTTGTTCTGCTTGTACATGTTGACAAATTATAGCTGACAGCAACGTAAAAAAAAAAGAACTAAAAACTAAAAAGTTCATTTGGGGGAACCACCTATTCATAGTTCAAAATAATGACCTGTATGAACAATGAACAATGAATGAACACATTGATTTTTACAAGGACTGAACTGAAATTTGAACAACTTCATGTTGAAAGTGGACTTGCCCAACACTGCCCATCGCTTCCTCTGTCTTCCTCTCCTCCTTCCACCTGGCACAGTGCCTTAAAGGGTTGTTTTTCCTTGGAATGGAATGGACCTAGTCTAGCATTGGACAACGAGGATGGTGGTGTGTGTGAAACAATTACAATTGTGATGAATGCAACTGGCAAATGGCAGCGCATCAGCGGCCAACTCTCGTCTAAAATAAATAGAAACGGCGACACAGCCTGACGGCGGTACGGTGCGTGCGGTACGGTGCGTGCGGTACGGTGCGTGTGTTTAAGCGACACGCAAAGATGGCTGAGGGAGGTGCAGCTCAATTACACGCCGTTTACTTCTTAATGAGCCGGCGCCACGAGACGCGCGCCGAGGGCCTTTCACATGACGTGCTGTGTCAGTCATCCCCGTATTGTGTACCCTCGCTTACTGGGAGAATGAGAACCTGCCCCCCACCCCCGCCCCTGCGTCGGAGCACGTTTAGGGGACATCACTTCTTGGCTTGGCGTGCCATTATTAAGAAGAGATGGGCAGTAACGCATTACATTTACTCTGTTACAATTTTTTGTGTATTTTTTTTACTTCTGGAGTACATTTTTCACAAGTTACTTTCTACTTTTACTTGAGTTTTTTTTTGCAGAAAAGTCGGACAGGGGATTTGAACCTGCGGCACTGCTCAACCTGTGGTCTGGGGCACGCACTCTCTACCCGCTCGCCCACTGCACTCCTCCCATTACTCGAGTAAATTTGAGGTGAAAAAAAACTACTTTTTACTGAGATGTCAGCAATTCGCTACTTGTTACATTAACTTGGCCTTTTAGTGACACCTGTTGGGTGTCTCTCTCCCCCCCCCCCCTCTCTCCCTCCTTTCTCTCTCTTTCCCCCCCCCCCCTCTCTCTCTCTCTGTCTCTCTCTCCCTCTCTCTGGGGCGGGGCACTCTCTTGGTCTCTCTCTCTCGGTCTCTCTCTCTCTCGGGCACTCTCGCTCTCTCTCTCTCCACCCCCTGAAAGTTACTCAGTACTTTTGCTACTTAAGTAACTTTTTGTGGAGTACTTTTTACTTTTACCTGAGTAATATTTTGCTGAGGTAACAATACTTTTACTTAAGTATTTTTTATGGCTACTCTGCCCATATCTGTTAAAAGAACAAGAGCAACAGTTTGAGGGTTGAGTAGACCCGGGGTCTAGGAGGCTCGGGCTGTGTCGCTGCACACTTTGTAGCACTTTATTTATTCCATGCTATAAAACCCTGGCAGCATTTTCACGCTGCGTTAATTCAATGGCAGAGTGTTCTAACATTAGGTTTGTGGCATGCAGGGATTTTTTTATACTCTGAGACAGTGAAAGCCAGCTGCATTCTTAGGGGGCTAGAAACATGTCTTTTGGGATGAAGAAATGTGTTGAAAAGCACTAATCATTCCCATCATCTGTGGCTGTGTCCGAAATCGCTCCCTATTCCCTACTCCCTACCCCCCATATGGTGCACTCACTTATAGTGCACTGAAGAGCAACGGCCGAGATTTCGGACACTAGAGTTGGCGCGGTCATAATTGTTCTAAAATATAATTATAAAAAATATTATCATAAAATCCAACAATCATCAGAAAAAGTACTTACATTTACAACGATTTGACGCAGTCGGTCACTATTTAGTCCCGCTGTGTCATTTTAGTTTAAGTTTAGGTCATTTTTAAAACGTCTAGCAATACATTATGGGTTATATTGTTTATATATTAGCCCTGGTACACAATTTTAGTTGGGCATGAAACGACTCTCTCAAGATCAACACAACAACACAAAGAGAAGGAAAAGCAGCACATAAATTATGAAGTGGCATTGGCATAGAATCAGCGCATGTAACATTACAACATATCAGCATCCAGTAGCATCACTGCATGTGGGGAGCAACTGTTATGTTTATAACTGTCTTAGTATGCAGAACTCTGTAGAAGAAACAGTTTCTCGGTCTAGGGGTCTTAGTACGCAGGACTCCGCTTTCAGAGATTTAAAAAAATCTGTATTTTATTTTAAAGTAGACTCATACTCACCTACTTGTTCACCACTACAATGATCTCTGATAATGTGGAGGCGTCACAAGCCGTGAAATAGAACTCAACTTCCACCCGCCAGTAAAGTCAGATTTACTCTTAGGACAACGTGTCCTAAGAGTAAATCTGCTATGAGGTCAAACCGAGTTATTGTCCAGTCTTGAATCATGTCTGTTGCTCGGCCAGACGACACATGGGTACAGGAGGTCGCCCATCGGTGGCCCTGATGACTTATCCAAAATAGTGATTTAAGAATGACGGCATTAAAATGTAGCAGCACCGAAGCGATGGCCTTGTGTAAGGGCTGAAAGAAGCGGTTTCATGGCTGGTATTAATATCACTTCTTATTTTATAGAGCGCTGTCAAGACGGGGTTAACACCATAGGTGGGTCTGTATTCTCCTCATCATTATTATTTTCACCCACTGCTGTTGTCGTTGCTAAAACCGTAAGTCCAGGACAATGGGCACAGACAGTGACCCTCCACGGCCCCATCTCTCTGCTCATTCAACGATAAACCGCAATATTTGATAAACAGCAACAGTTGATAAACCGCAATAGTTGATAAACCACGGTGCCCCCCCTTGCAGTTACACCACAAGCCGTGCGTTTTTGTGCACACACAAACACACACAGCCACCAAATCCCCACAAAGTCTCTACATCTCTCACAGAATTACATATGCTGCACACACACACACATCGCTAACCGCTGCCCCAACAAAACAGTCTCTTTCTCTCCCTCTCTCTCTGACCATGGATGTGTGTGTGCGCGCGTGTGTGTATATACAAAGCTTTGACTGTGTTTGTGTGTCCGTGCACGTGTGTGCGCATGCGTGCTCCGCTGCGGGGCACGCATATGTGTGCGGAGGCATCCAGTGGACCATGGTCAAGTATACACGTGCACGCATACGCGCACTCGCTCACACGCGGCGAATGTAAACAATGCCACGTGTCTCAAGCTCTGCCAGGAGGTGGAAGAGCAGGTGGAGCAGCAGCACTCCACCTGAAATGAGGAGTCTTTACTCCTCCCTTGGAAGCAGGCTTCCAAGCCTGACGTCACAATCTTGTTCCTAATTGATGACTCTTGTCTTGTGCTCTCGTGTGTTGACCAGGAAAGAAAAGATTCATGAGGTTCCGGCAGGCCGCGTTGAGCTTGATGGGTCCTGGAAAGCAGTCTCTCCCCCAGGAGGATCCAGACAGTGTGCTGGTCGATGCCCCCCAGTCCCCCGCCGCCTCTCCTCCCTTCCCTCCCTCCCCAACACCGTCACCCCCTCACCACCAGGCGGCACGCAGCACCTTGGAGCACGACGCCAGCGATCTCCGCGCACTCATTGCCTGCAGTAGCAGGCGATCCTCCCAGGTATTGCTCAGTGCCAAAAGCGCAATTCACGCTGAACTTTTCACCAATCACCAAACGACTTTGGTGATTTGGAATCATTCCGGCCGTCAGATTTTGTTTGCCCACAAAAATCTTAGACGTCCTCTGCACCTCTTCCCATCAAGTCTTCCATCCAGTAGAATTATCTGGAAACGTCTCTTCCTCATGAGGTGACCAAAGAATTTCAAACATTAGGTCTGGATAATACGAAGGAGACCAAATGTTTGAAATTCTTTGGTCATACCGTATTAAATTGAATCTCGCCTTAACCTTTTGCTAGTTTAATGTCAAATATTGACCTTTCACTCCATCCTCTTGCCCTCAGGCCAGCAGCAGCCCCCGTCCCATGACAGACCCCTGGTCTCCTGAGTCCCGCTCTCCAGGCCCCCGATCCCCGACGGAGCTGTGGGAGCAGCGCTGCACAGTGCCCAGGTCACCCACCGATCGTTGGGAGTGCTCCACCGTGGTGCCCCGCTCACCAACGGAGCGCTGGGAGCAGCAGTCCGTCGCTTCCCTGGGCGACCCGAAGGAGGTGCCGGGAGGTAGCGTGGCCAGTGTGAGGCGCGCGTCCTCGGTCCATGACATGGAGGTGTTCAGCTGCTCGGCTTCCAGACCGGGGCTATGTCGAGACCGTCACGCCAGTGAAGGTAACCTGTACATTTTTTTGTGATCATTTCAAGTCAAGTCAATTTTATTCCCATTTCAACAAGTTGATATGAAAAGCTTTTGGTTCATACTCATTATATAGAGGACCCCCCCCCCCAACACACACACACACACACACACAATTGAATCAGCCACTTTGGCACATGTGAATGAATGCCGCTCAAACGGGTTTAATATTTGTTCGTTTGCAAACATTTAATAATAATTCATGCTAATAATCAATTTGATTTTAATTTGAAAAAATGACCGATTAATCAATGATCAAAATAATCATTAGTTGATGTCCTAAATTTGAGTCAGAAGCAGCTCTTCCCGTATCAGGATATTATAGGAGTGTCAGAACACACACTTTAGAAGACCGAACTTGTAAACTTTATGTTTGGCATGGCACCCCTTTCCAGGAGCACCTTTACACACTTACCTCTCGGCAGGGCTTTGAATCGGTTCAAGGAACAAAACCCAAAACCAGGAACTTGCTGTATTTTCCAGGGAACAGAAACGAAACCAGAAACGTTATTATTTTTTTTGTTCTTGAACAGGAATACTTATTTAAAAATAATGATAACTAGTTAATACCGTTTTTTGTTCCTTAAAGGAGTGCACTTTGGGATAAGTTAAAAAAAATAAAATCTTCGATGCAGAAGTGAAGTATGAATCGCTGTGGGACTCTCTGCAACGTGTTGTCATGGGTTCACCCCACACACAACAAAACCTCGGCTGTAGAGCCCTACCAGCGGGCAGCAGAGGGTCCTTTCAGCGAGACGTTGTCACTTCACCCCAACATATATAATATATGTCGGGGACTGGAACGAAATCAACTGTTACGGGAACAATATTTTTTTTGTTCTAACCGGTTTGGGAACGTACATTTATTGGTGGAACTCATAACCGCAAACGTTAAAATTCTGTTTCTGTTCGGAACAAATCGATTGGGAAAAAAATCTTGGTTGAAAGCCCTGCCTCTCTGTGAAACTGGTACCATGTATCACAGCACTGTCTTTCACTGTCACCATCACACTGGGCACTAATGGGATTCCACTTTCAGATGGTTATTAAGTCAATCATAGACAATGGCTGTGTATGGGGCGCACGCCATTTTCTAGGGGTGTCTGAATACTCCATGTACTCTATATAGTGCACTCAAAGTATCCCACGATGCACAGAGAAAGGTAGTGAGCATCGATGTACCCTAGACGAAACAACTTAACCCATGATGCATTGTGAGATGCATCGAAAATGACCAAAACTCCAAAAACATGGCCTTAAGTAAGCCTGTGGAGCCTTTTGAGTATTCTTAATTTACGTACGGCTGTGATTATGATGATGAGTGATGTGTGTCCCCTCTGCTCCACAACAACCACTACCCTAGACAATGGGAGGACCATGCCAGGTAATTCTTACTGGGTCCACACCGGTATAGCTAGCTGCCTGTCCTTTCTCCTGCACCTCTTCCCAATCTTTCATCCATCTTCCAGTCAGACATTTTATTCCATATCATACAGAGTATTGGCATGTTTGTACCAGTGCTCAATTACTACTGTTCAAAGTGACACGGCATGTTTTTTTAACTGGATAACAACAACTGCACCACCAATATACAGCAGGGCAGTGGCAAAGTCAGTGGAGACGCACGTGCACAGATATTTTCTGGTCAGTTAACACCGTAGGTATTTTTTTTTTGGGATTGAGATTGATTCAAAATCTTGATTTCTTCTCTCTTCTCTCCAGTCCTTCCTTCTCTCCAGTTGGGTAACCAATCCCGATCACTGTCCACAATTGGGCAATCAAGGTTGAAAGGTAGTTTGGTAAATAGCTGCTATATTTCTTCAGCTGCTTTATTGTCTCGCTTCATCTGCGATTTTGGCGCGATATAAAAATCTGTTGGGTTCAGTTGAGTAACGTAGTAAATGTAATGCGTTACTGCCCATCTCAGCATATTACAAAGATCAAACTGTTTAGACGTGTCTTAAAATGATCAGCAGTGAAAATGTGAGATGCTAATATTACCCCAGAAAATTAATGTTATTTTTTTGTTGGTGGTTGGCAGTTAATTCATTTCTAATTGAAAGTCTGAACTGCTCGTATGTATTAGCCTGGCGAGCCAGAACCAACAAATCGTCCATGCATCGCACGCCGCTAGATGGTACATTAGGTCTGGACAAATCAGGCTGACGTCATCCGTATTCGGGCTGACCAATAAAACTAATCGAATTGAGACGTGGGCGAACTTTGGTAAGGACAACGCGAGAAGTGAGGCGGATTTTGTTTTTTGGTGACGCGAGACGTGGGCGGAGTTTGGTTGTCACACCACCACGTCGCTGGTCCCACCTACTGTGCTGTGGCTGGATAACACAATAACATGTTCTTCGACCCTGGTTTTACCAGACCCAATGGTCGTTCTAATCACATGCGTTACATGGACGATTTGTTGGGTCTGTTTTGCCAGGCTATAGGTATTCATATCTCCAACACTTGTGATGGCCTTCATTAGACTGGCTGCTCTTAACTGCGTGATGTTTAGCCTGTCGAGCCAGAACCAATGCATTGTCCACGCATCGCGCATCACTAGACGCTTGCACTGGGTCTGGTAAACCAGGGTTGGAAAATCAAATCATGTTGATCCTGTCACAGCGCAGTAGGTGGGACAAGCGGCGTAGAGGTGTGACAACTAAACTCCACCCACGTCCGCGCTGATTGGTCAATTGATTTCGTACCGACAGAGAGCCTGATTTTCCCAGACCCAATGCAAGCGTCTAGCGATGTGTGATGCGTGGACGATACGTTGGTTCTGGCTTGCCAGGCTAGGTGATGTGCAGCATGTGCAACAGGAACAATCTGGTTGTTTGTCAGCATGTACTGCATGTTGTGTCCGTACCAGTGGATCCTCTAGACCTCGACCCCCGTAGCATGGACCACATCACAGAGATGTTCCATTATCCTCCACCCCCATCTTCTTGTGGAAGTCAAATTCTCTGTGGGATATCTTTCATTAAGAGATTCAAGATTCATTTTAATTCACCATATTGCATATACATGACAGCAGTACACTCACATGAAATTTTAGTTGGGCATGAAAAACTCTCTCAAGATCAACAGGTAATGAACAAGGTCACAGCACATAAGTTATAAAGTAGCATTGGCATAGCATCAGCACATGTAACATGTCGACATCAAGCAGGGCTACCCCCTGTGTTCAGAAGCATCACTGTAACATGTCAACATATAAAGCAGGGCTACCCCCTGTGTTCAGAAGCATCACTGCACGTGGCAAGAAACTGTCAGTCAGTCTAGAGGCCTTAGTACACGGGGCTCAGATCACTAGTTACATTACTTGTTGAGGTGACATCCATTGGGTATGGAATCGTCAAAAATGTTATTTTTGTAGAAAATCTCCCAACATATTTTGATGCCCTTGTTTTAGGACCAAATTTTTACAAGTAACTATCACCACACCAGTCAATACTTGACCATAAAAATTAATTGATTAAAAGTATTGTTACCTCAGCAAAATAGTACTCAAGTAAGAAAAAGTAAAAAGTAGTCGTCCAAATAATTACTCAAGTAAAAGTGAAAAAGTAATCCACAAAAAGTGACTTAAGTAGCAAAAGTATTCAGTAACTTTCAGTCAAATTATCTTTTCAATATGGAATTGAATGTCCCTTGTATTAGAATATTGATATATAGATAGATAGATGATACAGAGAGGTAGATACCGAGAGAGAGAGAGAGAGAGAGAGAGAGAGAGAGAGAGAGCGAGAGAGAGAGAGAGAGAGAAAGAGTCCCTGGAGAGGGAGAAAGAGAGTGCCCGAGACAGAGAGAGAGAGGCCGAGAGAGATAGAGACAAAGAAAGTGAGAGAGAAAGCGCCCGAGGGAGAGAGAAAGACAGGGAGACATAGAGCGGAAGAGAACGCTGAGAGAAAGACAGAGTGAGAGCGAGCGAGAGAAGGAAAGCGCCTGACAGAGAGAGAAAGAAGGGGTGAGAGAGAGGGCAAGGTGTTTCTTATGAAGGGGTGAGAGAGCGACAGAGAGTGCCCGAGAGTGGGTTGCTAAGGGAATTTGAATACTCAGTGTCACCATGACTGGAAACGTCTGTGCCTAGACCAGGATATATAAACAGTGGTTGCGTTGAAGTGATCACATTGCATTTCGCCCTTGTTACACTCACACTTTGGCACAGCCTGTGAAGTGGCTGGTCCTCCTGACAGAGTTCATTAGCGAGGCCGCTTGTTGGAAAGAAGCTTTTCCTGAAGCAGAGCTCTGAAATGCCTGCCAGAGGTGAGGGGTGAAAAAAGGGTGAGAGGGGTCAGCCACAATGTCTCCCACCCCTCTCACTGCCTCTAGTGTCGAATAGGTCATGGATGGCAGGTTGGAGGGGATCCAATTATGTTCACCAGACTTGCCAACACCCTGCAACCTGCACCTGTCCAACCTGGGAGGGCGTACCTGAACCGTACTGCAGTTATTCAAGCATTATAATGTCACGGCTTGCAGACCGCAGGCCTGCAAAGGGGCTGAATAAACATTGTGCCGTTCTTTTCAAAGACAGAAATAAGGTTTTTAAATACCTCAGTCCAGTTGTGGGCTTCAACTTTCTTCATGGAGTGGTCTCCAGTTGTCATGGTGATGACGTAGCAATATGACTTCCTTGTGGGCTTGTTCCAGCGACCATTCTCACCAACCCGACTCCGCCCACCCCCGTGTGGGGGCCATTGTAGGATCGAATCCCAGGCGCGGGAGACTGTGTACGATCCCTCTGCTCTGTTGATGGAGTCCTTGTCACGCTTCCTAATCTCTATTATCATTGGAATGCCGGCTGGACCACGCCCACAAGGAAATTATATCTCTACGGCGTCACCATGACAACTGGACGCCACTCCATGAAGAAGGTCGCAGCCCGTGACCGAAACTGTCGAGGTATTTAAAAACCGTATTTCTGTCTTTAAAAAGAACGGAACAATTTTTATTAATTTTGTGTCAGACAGTATGAACATAGTAAACATGCTAAGGGGTCATCTAATTGTCTGCCAAAAGTTCTTGTGGCGTGAGGTTCTGGTTCTGATGGACCTGAACCTCCTGCCGGATGGGAGCAGCGTGACTAGATGGAGACCAGGGTGGAAGGGATCAGAGCTATCCGACCCACACGTTTGTTTATTGATTCATTTTAAGATTCCGCCTGGTTCATCCAGCAAAAGCGACAAGCTAATGGGAAAGTAGTAGTGGTAGTGGTAGTAGTAGTAGTAGTAGTAGTAGATTTGTCCATCAAATTCATCCTGGGTGTGCAGGCTTTTGCGTACAAACAGTGTCAATACAACAAGACAATGGTGAAAAAAATAAAATACAAAAAATTGAAGAAAAAACAGAAAAAAATGTACATATACACATGCAGTCACTCTATCTTAAACGAGTGTCCATGGGTGTTATCGCCACAAAGGAACGCGTGTATCAGTTCGGGTACTGCCTGTTGCTCGTCATCGGTACTCTATAGTGCCTTCCTGATGTGGTTCGTATTCAGCAGAACATCTTCTGGATCCGCTATCATTGTTTTGCCTAGTTGGAGTACTGCCCCCTCAAACATCTCCTGTGCATTCATGTACTGTCCCGGACAGTGCTGGACTGGCAGTAGGGCACACCGGGCATTTGCCCGGTGGCCTTATTGCCTACAGTGGCCTGGCAGGGCTGCAGAATTCCGTAAACAATGTTTACGGAATTATAGCCTGTCTGCTGTCTGTTTAGTGTACTTGGTGGTGGCCTGATCTTAGTTAAAAATGCCCAGCCTGAAAAATGTCCTCGGTCCAACCCTGGTCCCAGATGGGAATGAGGAAGGGGATGAATCGGACGGTTCCCAACCAAGACAACCGCTCGCCCGTCCATGTGTTTTTGTGATTGATGACGATCACCCTTCCCTTTGTTCAGGACCGTTCAACCACTTCAAGTCCAGCCTGCTGGGCTCCACCTCAGACTCCAACATCAACAAATACAGCACCATCAACAAGATACCCCTCATCGCCCTCAACTTCTCAGACGACAAGAAGACCCGATCGCCGCCCACCTCCGAGAGCGCGATCATTGCCCCCAAGGTCAAAGATAGGACGCACAATGTCACCGAGAAGGTCACACAGGTGAGTCAGCTACACTCAGCTTGTAATTAATGGCTGTGTCCAAAATTGTTCCCTATCCCCTACTCGAAAAACATAACCTACAGCCCGTCCCACACATCATGGAACAAGCAAACGTCACCCTAGTCCACAAAATACTCATCAGCTCATCCCCCGGACCACTAGACAAACTCTTCAGCAAATTACACAACAACCTAAGAAGCGGCTCCCAGGATAACTGCTCTCTCCCAAACAAAAAAAATCTCCAGAACTGGCTCTCTGTGGTCGTCCCAAAACTATAGAACAGTCTGCCACATGCAGTTAAAACTATGAATCTTCAGAGCGTCGTCGAAGCTAACAAACAGCTCCTACTAAGAAAGCAAATGTGCCAACACTAAGCCATAGTCGTCCCCGTGTAGACTCAAACTGAATATGTGCCACAGGCCCACCCCCAGCTTCGCCCCATGTCGCTTTTGCCTTGCTTTTGTAAAAAAAGAATGAGATGAACCCTGTCAGCACGGCCCTAGCCCCGAGCAACCGGTTTTAACTTGTTTAAACCTGTTTTGAACTTGTCTCAACTTATTTCTATTTGTTATATAGAGCTGCAGATCCTTTGTGTTAACGCGATAACTTTTGAACGGATGGGTGGATTCGTTCCAGTTTCGGTGTGTTGATGCTCTGGGGTATGTTCATCAACTGATGAGATTCTGGATCTATCTTTGTTTAGTCCCTAACTTCTGACTGGGTGGATGGATTTGCCCCACTTTTCTTTAGCTTTGTTTTCACAATAGTTGCTTGGTTTTAAGAAAACATAACATCTTTCAAGATGGCTGACTTTTCTTACACTATCTTGTATGCCAACACACGGTACAATGTCCTGTGATATCATGAATCATTAAATAAACTGTTGAATCCTACAGAAAGCATGGCTCTACTTTTATTATTTTTTTAATAGTTTAGTTTAGATTAGTTGCGGACTATTAAAACCATTAGTTTATTAATCGGTTAGACACAAAACTGCTGACACTAACAATGATTTAAGTCCTTGGCAATTATCAATTATTAAATTAGTTACAGATTCATTTTATAATCGATTAGTCAACGATTAATCGATTAATCTTTGCAGCCCTACTCTACTAATTCAATAGCTAGAGTTACTAGAAATTGATACTTTTCAAGGTGAAATCACCTTCTTGCCCCAACAGGGAAAAGGGGGTCTGATCATCAACGTTTTTTACACTTTCAAAATGTGTCCATGTCAGATCAACTCCCCCATCTAATTCAGTGCGCCATTTGAGACACAGCACCAGCCTGCAGTGCTGCTTGATTGCTCAGGTAGGGCAGGTGAGAAAGTGAGACAGGTGCGGTTACACCGGTTTGATCCGTACATGGCTGGGGTTACACAGGTGAGAAAGTAACATGGGCTAGAACACCATCAGTCTCTGGATTAAACCATGTCATTGGCTTTGTGCGAAATCGCTCCCTATCCCCTATATAGTGCACAATATAGGGTACATCAATGATCACCGTGAAAAGTAGTGATCATTGATGTACCCTAGTGCAAGCAATATAACCCATAATGCATTGCGAGACACATTAAAAATAACCTAAACTACAAACATGGCAAGGCGGGAGTCAATAGCGACCAATCACAGCAAGTCGTTATAAATCTAAGTACTTTTAACTTTTTGTGTTGATTGTTGAATTTATAGCGTTATAATAATTCTAACAGCACCCGCAGGTGTGTGAGAACGCTTCTCCTCATGGTCATAAACCGCTCATCCCCGTTTTATACTAACACTGTCAATAAAACAAGAAAATGGCAAAACAGAACAAACACACATTTTAATAACAAGTTACTAAACTCTTTAAAAATGTGCTACTCCGAGATGTGTCTCAGGAAAATGTACGTTTGTTATTGTTTCTATTGTCTCGTGCTGAAACACTAATAAGTTGGCTCGGTATGTTTAGTTTATGTCGGCAAGTGTGTGTATAAAATATTTTAAAAACTATATTGGGTTTTGGAAGACCAGCTGTGGTGACCCTAGATGCGTGCGTGTGATTTTTTTTGTATGCCAATTAAAAAAAAATAAAATTAAGGTGGTATAAAATTACAAAGATTTAAATAAAGTATTGAAGGTTCCAACGTGAATTTTGGGGAGAGGGAGACAGAGACAGGGAGAAGAGGCCCGAACAGGTCGATACGTGTGATATTTGGGCTCCAGTCGGTTGCCAAGTCATATGAGGGCAGAGGATTGAGTGAGAATGTGTTTGTGCACGTGTGAGAGCGAGAGAGCTATGGGGAGAAAAGAGAGGCAGGAAAAAGCTGGATGTGTTAATTTCTCATGCTGTGTTATGATTCCTAATGATAGTTATTAAAACCCGGGCTTGAAAACCAAATTATTTTTAAAACGTTCTGTTCCGAACAGTTCAGACAGGCCTATCTTTAACGTTTTCGTTCTCCGAACCGTTCCAACACCAAAATGACGATACTGAACCGGCTCGGAACGCAAAAATGTAGTTTGTTCTTTATTTTGTGCAATGTTACGTTTAGTTATACTTCATACAAAATGCATTTGGTGGACTTTCAAACTTCACTGTAACTGTATTAACCTGAAAAGCCAGATTTAAAATGCTATTACATTCGCTTCCTTATCTGTCCACAAGATGGAGCCCCAGATGCATGGGGCTTGACGACTAACAGTGAAAGTGGACGGAAATAGTCTCCCATGCATAAGATATCTAAAAATGTATAGCGAACGAAAACACATTTTTAACCAGTTTTGTGGATTTCATAATGTTCTGTTTCTGTGCCGGGACAGTTGACAAAATCTTTTTTTGTTTTCGTTTCCGCTCCTCGTAAAACTCCATAAAGTTCTGTTCATTTTCTGTTTTCATTTTCGTTCCTTGAACCGGTTGGGAGCCCTGATTAAGACTACATGATACATTCAGTATTGGAGTATGAATGTATGTTAATGGTGCATGCTGGGTGTACTGGACTTCGTGTCCTTGTGAACCCGCGTTCCGTCAAGCCAAAGACACACAAGTCACAAGTCTTGCACTTAGGCTTGCGAGTCGCATGCGACTCTCTGCATGTCCCACCTAAACAATAAAATAAAAAATGTGTCAGTTGGTTGAGGAGTCCATTATTAGTAGAGGTGTGTGATTAATTGATTACAATTTGTAATCGATTTTGAAACGAGTTTGAAACCAGAACACCAATTTAATCTTTTTTTCCTTATCAGCCTCGTATGCTGCCACAGACCAGCACATACTGTATATCAAACACACACACACACCCCTACTCCTTTCCCCCAATACACACACACACACACCCCCCTACTCCTTTCCCCCACAATACATAGCTTAGAAGAGCTTTATAACACGCAATCATATTCACTGAGCCTGTGTGCGTGTGTGTGTGTGTGTGTGTGTGGAACGTCCAACTTTTCAGTCTATTCTCATCTTTCTCCTTCCATTCGCTAAACTTTCACCTTTGCTTTCTTCGGCACAGTGGGTTTTGTCTTGAAGTTGAATAAAATTGTCCTCATAATATTTTAAAAAGGTCTAAAAAATGTTCCAGAATTTGTGCAAGAGCTGTATGTGTAGTAATACAATTTTAATAACATTGTTAGAGGCCTATGGCAGACTTGTTCATATTTGATAGATATCTAACTGAGAATTCTGTCTGGCTGCAGGGTTTTTCCCCTCGTTTCTAGCTGGATATGGCTTCAGACATCATAAGGCTCCTAATCTGAGAATCTAACATGCCGAGAGATTAATTTACTATGCAGGCAAATAGTAGCCACTCAGGAAATTGCTTTTAATTATATGTGGGTTGAAGCTGAGCTCTCAGGCCTCGGCCATGTTATTCTTTAACACGTTCATTATTTATTATTTCTGCATCCAGCATAATCACATTCCATTGGAAGAGAGGAAGATAGAGAAAAGCAATCAAAATTAAGGTGTACAATCAACATACAATGCACACACAAACACACACACACACACACATACACCACTCCTCAGAAAGTAAAACATTGCTTAAAGCTATATGGAGTGGGAGTAACTGTAGCTCAGTTGGTAGAGTGGCCGTTCCAACAACCGTAGGGTTAAAGGTTGGTGATTTGAATTGAGGAATCCTTCAAGGCACTGTGCTATGAAGGATTGTTTTTGAGAGTCCTTGGGATCCTGTGACAAGTCCGTACCATTTTAGTTTTTTGACTGTGGTTAGTAGATCATACGGTGACTGTGGTTAGTAGATCTTCATACGGTGACTATGGTTTGTAGATCTTCATATGGTGACTGTGGTTAGTAGATCTTCATATGGTGACTGTGGTTAGTAGATCTTCATATGGTGACGGTGGTTAGTAGATCTTCATATGGTGACTGTGGTTAGTAGATCTTCATATGGTCCAATGGCTTGTTTTATTCTGGCTTTCACCTCTTTGTTGGTGATGTGTTCTCCATACGAGATACCAAGAAACATCACATCTCTGTTGCATGAATTATTCTATCTAGTTTTGCTAGGGTAGGGTTGGACCCTTAAAAATATTGCGGTTTGCGATCATATCGTCCAAAATAAGTAAATGTGGAGAAGCTAGAAAGGCTGGCTGAAGCGTGTTAATAACGAGTTACTTTAACTTAGACTAATACAGTCTATGCTTTGTGGCAATTAACAGTCATCTTTGAAATATACGGTGCAGCGGCTCGGCTGCTTCTGGCTTCCATACCCGCGGCTGCAGCACTCAGCGGAGTTCGCTGGGAGTGGGGGTCATCAAATCGCTATACCCCTACTTTGGACTACTCGTTTTAAAATTCTGGATCCATTTAAACGATCACCGATACCTACGTGAGAAGTTGGCTCCAACTTACTAAGCTGAAGTTGGCTCCACATTCGCTGATTCATTCACTCGCCGTTTCATTAAAAGTAATGCTTGTTGTAAGTTGGGAAGAGTGCTCCGTGACACGAATGCTCCAGAACGGTCTCTCACACACACTGTCGCTGGCTCTATCTCTCTTTTCTATTCACCAAAACGGCATCTGCGAATGTGGAACTTAGGCGTTGTCATTCAGGGAGAGGGATTGTGTGCAACGAACGACCATTCGCATATGGTACATTCCACACACATAGTACATACATGTTCTGTACTGTATGTGTGTGAAACACTTGTGCGGGGAGAGGCTTGCAGCGGTAGATGTGCACTCTCCTAGAGAGAGCGGGGGACGCTGCGATTGCACGGCGCAACATTTTAAAAAGCGCATATAGACGATTTATACGATATCCTATGTGGCATTGTCCTTACCAACAGAAATTGCTGATTTCGATGCTTGCATTGGGTCTGGGAAAATTAGGCTCGACGTCGGTACGGAATCAATCGACCAATCAGTGGGCGGTTTTTGTTGTCACGCCTCCACGCTGCTTGTCGCACCTGCTGCGCTGTGACTGTTTAACAAGATTTTATTTACACATTTTTATTTTCGACGCTGGTTTTACCAGACCCAATGCAAGCATCTTAGCGAAGTGCTATGTGTGGACCATGTGTTGGTTCTGGCTCACCAGGCTACGTAATCTCAGTTGTTGCTGTTGAGTGGACTATATTTTTGGACAGAGCCAGTGATTGGGCTTTTAGTAACAGCAGTAGTGTTGGTATCGGGGACACCTACGACTGCTGCTGCTGTTCATTCATAAATGAAGAGCTGTTCCACTTTAGCATGAGCCGTTCCCTCGCTGGGCGTACGCACCGGCTCCTCCGTCAGCAAGCACCGCCATCCATAATTCACCGCCCGAGACGCAGCGCGGCTGACGTGGCACGGGTGCAGTCGGGCGGCCTCACGGGGCGCCCCCTGCTGTCTGTAGTCGCCTATTACCACATGCGGCGAGCAGCCGCTTGGCTAAACACACTCAATAATTTAGGCCGGAGGGGGAGCCACTCTGTTCCAGTGGAGAGCTAACAACATTCACATAAACATACAATTAGCTGAATGCATATGTATCTATGTATTGCTCTCTCTCTCTCTCTCTCTCTCTCTCTCTCTCTCTCTCTCTCTTCTCTCGCTCCCTCTCTCCATCTCTCCTCTCCCTCTCTCCCCCTCTCTCTCTCCCCCACCTTCCTCTCTC
>OMKY01219022.1:0-11562 GCA_900302395.1 Bregmaceros cantori | reverse complement strand
CACACACACACACACACACACACACACACATATATATATATATATATATATATATATATATATATAAAATCAAGAGAGATGAGGGAGAAACTGTTAGAGACATCCAAAGGAATTTAAAGAAGCGAGAGGGACATACATTCCGTTGCTGACAGAGTGTGGCGCTGTCTCTCCCAGGCTCAGGTACTGTGAGAAGAAGTGGAGCTTGCAATGACAGGGATCAGTCCAGAGCAGCCACCACTTTAGTGCACAACAAATGACCATTTGTCTGTTTGTGTTCACAGACACACACACACAGACACACACCTTCCTAACTATGTCCTAGCCACTGGATTACTGGCCACACAAGAAGCTTGCCACAGCTCTGTCATTGCTGGGGTCTACTCTAAAGCACACATCATTGGCTACCAGAGAGAGGGAGTGCATCGGGCTCAAGGTGTGGGAAAGTGCTGATACCTAACCTATCACCCATTTCAGTGGTGTGGATAATGTCCTTTACGATACTGAGTGATATTTTGTGAATAGATAGTCCATTATGTTTGTTTCGTAATGTGTAGGGTTAAGGATTTGTAAAGCACAATTAGTTTTGTAAATAATAGTGGGTTGTGTTTTGTGAGTAATATTAGGTTAATAAAATGAGGTACTATCCAGACCATTAAGCTTTCAGCAAATCATTTGCCGTAAATAATAATGGCTTGAGTTTTGTCAGCATATTTTGAAAGTGTCTAGGAAAGAAGGTTAAGCTTAAATAGTGTGTCAATTTTCAACAGTGGTTTAAATCCTATAAAGGATAGTGGGTTTTGTAAAGTTTAGTGAAGAAGTAGTAGGTTTCTTTAAGTTTTGTAAATAACAACGGGCTATGTTTCATTCAGGATAAGGGATTATTCTTGGTAAAGATTAGTGGGTTGAAGTTTGTGGAAGGATTATTTTTGTAAGTAATAGTCTGTGATGTTTTGCAAAGACTTGTGTGTTACGCTTTGTAAATAATAATGTTTTGTATTATACCATATTGGACTGTGTTGGTAAAAGTTATTGTTAAGTATGGCTGGAATGAATCCAGCTATAACTTAAACCTTTTCTCTCAAGACAAGGGGTGTATAAGAATACAAGCACACACACCAACTCCGATGTGACGCTAGGTTTCCACTGCAGATTTTTTTTTTCCTGTCCGTCACCCGCAGCGGCGTCCGAATGTTTCCCGGATGGCTCTGGTGGACGAACTTGGTATTCCACGCGCCTTTTGTTGAAATGCCTCTTTCACGCTTTTTTCATCTTTCTCCTTTCTTGTTTTTTGACCAGGCCATTTGCGCCATGGAGTCCGTCCGGCGTTCACAGATGTGGAGCTTACCACGACGGTAACAACACTTTTGTTTTTTGCACGGAGTTCGGACAGCGCTGCGGGTGACGGACGGGGGAAAAAAAACTGTGGAAACCTAGCGTTAAGCAGTAAATCTCCATTTATTTAACAGAAATCAGCTTGTTTAAAATCTTCGATCAACACAGAGAGAGAGAGAGATAGAGAGAGAGAGGAACTCTCAACCAATCAGAATAGAGCAATTGGACTGTAGGTAATACATTTTGTCCAATCACATCAACTGTAGAGAATGGAGCAACACGGAGTGAGTGAGAGAGTCCTGATCTTCCAATGAGCGAGATCTCAGTCAGTTTGGAGGACTACTGTCTATTGTATTTTTCAAGGCCTTGCCGGACCCACAGATGTTAGATAAAGGCACACAGCGTTATTGTATAAGAAAAGGGAGTCGAAAAACAGCTTCTGCTGAGCAGGGCAAAACTGGATAGCTGCTGGTGGGAATGTGGAGATAAGCTTTAATGAAAAAGCCTCTACTAGAAATGAGAGAAAGGCATTTGACTAGTAGTGTAAATATATTTACTGTATAATAAATCATTATTAACAGACTGAGTATGATATCCCGGAGGAACGGCTGTTGTACCTACCAGCACCTGTCTTCAACAGCATGTTCACACGGGCAAACCATTCCACCAGCAGCGCCTCCACCTGAGACTCGGTGGGCCTGTGTTTGTGGATTAGAGGGAAGTGTACAAGTCAGGGCATGCCTGACCTTGACAGGAACCGTCAGCTTGTGACATGAAAGAATACGACAGCTTCCAAGCATCCTTCTGGCTCTGCGTGCGTCCACCCTGTAATCTCAGCCAGTGCACTGTGAATGCGCTCCCACCACCCGGATGTCATGGAGTCACCGGCCGAGCTCGCGAGAGATGACAGCCAGCAACGTGAGGTTATTAGATAACGAGTTGTCCAAACCTAATACGTCTTTTCGCTATTTAAAAGCAGAGTATGTTCTTTAATTTGATATATGGTAGATTACTGTAGTCATAGCAAAAGCAGAAAGTGAATGCAACCTAGGATTCTCAATAGGAGGCCACTTCATCAGCAGCTCTCAAAATGACCTACAAAATTTCCTAAACAGCCTAGCAAAACAGGAAGCACTGAAGTAGGCCTCTCAGTCAATATATCCAAAACAAAATGCATGACAACTGACAAAAACAAGTTCTACATATCTCCATTGACGGCAAACCAATACGACGAATCACAGAATCCACAGCCGTAAAACATAGAATAGCGCTAGGCTGGGCAGCCTTTGGAAAACAAACAAACAACTCCTTACATCAAAACGAATCCCGCTCCACATCAAAACCAAAATCTATAATGCATACATTCTACCAGTAGTGCTGTACGGCCTTGAATGTGTAAACTGGACCACATTCTGCTACAAGGGGAGAAAGTCAACTATGATTACCGTAGCTGTGGCCTTAAATAATGAGCAAACCATTTGTCGTCCAAGTAATATTTGTTGGCCAGCATCATTTTGTACAGCAGCAACAATCAGGGGTTTTATATAAAACTTGTTAAGAAACAACCTTGTGGCTTGTTACATTCAAGTGGACCAAAGAGGTAATGCAGCACTAATTGAGTACTGCGCTGTTTTATTTATCAATACAATGGAGTAGCTAGTCCCTAGCTAAAGAGTTCATGATGAAGAATGGGAAAAGGGGATAGCATCATAGTTTGTATAGTGGTGCAGGTGGATCTCCAGGCTGCCGTGACCTGGAACTGAAGCGTGCACTCAAACAAAGTTTGTGCTCAACAAAGTCGTAGATGCAATACTCATCCCTTGTCACTCCAACATGCATATTGTCCAAGGGGCTTTTATCCCAATGCTCGGACCCAGGTGAAGGCATTTGGAGAGGAGGGGAGCCAATCCTCGGGCCATTGCCTAATGGCAGTGTGGATCAAGCAGGCCAAAAATCAGATAGTTGTTGTTGTTGTTGCGATTCAATCAGCAGGCTGTGTTTGAATCGAGACATGGGCCTACATGCCACTTGTCACACGTACTGCGCTGTGATTTCATAACTTGATTTGATTGACACACCTTTTTTTGAACCTGCATAATCCAGACCTAGTCGGATCTCTGGCAGGTGTGTGTAGTGCCCTCTGAACTCATCTAGAAGTAACAATGAATCCTTTCTTTTTACTTTGACATGGCCTCAGTTCTTGGTACAAATGCGATAAAGCATAGTAAAACTTCAACCCTGTGGCCTTAATCGACCCTTGTAAGGCTCTCAATGCATATGGCCTTCCCAAGCCACCACCTCCGCAGGTTTCACATGTAATTGCGGGTGTAAGCGGTAGAGGAAAGGCCGCGGGGCATACCGAGCTGCCGCCGGTGACTCATGCGCCGCTAACCCTGCAGCATATTATTACCGAGCCTTGTGTCATCATCGGCCATGTGCCTGTAAGTGTGCGCATTACCTTGAACAAAGCCAGCGTGTGGGGCACAATCCCCGAAGCTGCTTGTTGTTAGAAACCAAGCCAGCAGAAGATCAGCCGGCGCCAAGCATTCCAGGAGCAGCGTTAACAGACAAAGGGCTTTACATCCAAAAGGTTCATTGTGTCAACGGATCATATTTCAATCAGAAGACTCTTGCCACAGAACCATATTCATCTAATACAATTTTATCCACGGTATCGTCATCGTGTGTTGCCGTTTCCGCTGTTGGCAGTTTGCGAACTCATGTGACTTATTTTCTTCCAGTCTTTGATCTTTGACTAGAGGGGGGGGGGGGGTGCTGTCTCTCCATCTCTGTCTTGGTTTTCCCCTGCCTCTTTTGCCTTCAACCATCCTCTCAAAGCAAATTTTGGACAGATTAGCTGTGGACATTTTTACCTGTTCAAAATGTTTTAGTGTTCTGCTCTTGATTTTATCGAAGAGCGGAGGTACAGAGGTTTTGCTATGTAGAGTGGGTATGCTGATTTTTCTCAATTAAAAGAAGAATCGCATGATATGATTCTGGAACACTTCTATGCGATTGGAGAGTTGTTTGGTCCATGTAATGAAATCTAGATCATACAAAACTACGGGGAGGACATAAACTTGATATACCTTTTTCTTTATAGGTATATATTGATTTGAGGACAGTGCTGTTCATTTGAAAAGCTCACAATGAATAGCTACATTCTTGTCTAGATAGATAGACAGGTTGATTCTGATTCTGGTTATTGACCCCGCCCCCTCCCCATAAGGAAATAATGGTTACAGCCCTGGTTTCTTATGGCACTTTGTTTTTTGGCAACTTTTAATTAGCGAGTGTCTAGGTACTGAGACTACTATTACTACTACCACACTGACCATGGGTCTAGGCTGCTGTACTATTTCAGGATTGTGCCGATAGTGCCACCTTTCCGTATAGCATCTCTCCGTTGCCACGGCTATTTCTGCGCCTGTACAAAGAGGTGGTAAAAACCATGATGAATAAGGATATCCAACAGTTGGGGTGGCATGAGCAACTGTTGGAAATGAGCCATGAGATTCATCCACCACTGCCTGCAATTTTGCTTCGGTGCAGTGGCCATTATCTTTACCTTTATGTTATTATAGCTGTTATGTCATAGAGCCTTTATGCTATGAAGGTTCACATTGTTTGGGAATCGTCTCCAGCGAGTAGATGCTGTGTCAGCGTGTGTCAGCCGTTAAACACCACATTGGGAAGGGCTGATTAGCCTGAAGGCAGCGTTTATACACCTGGAACGAACCATGTTAATGTTCGGCTCATAAATCATGATTACTGCACTCCTTTGTAGCACTTTACCAGTCATTATTGACAGCATAGCATGTCAGCCCAGCCTTCACACCATACTAAATAACTCACTTTTTACTTCTCTCCCTCTCTCGTCCAGCCAGGCGCATTCAGTGTCTCTGCCTGTCCTTGCCTGTTCCCATCAACATAATGATATCCACACCTCATTACTCTGTGTGTTTACTAACGCAGTCAGGGCTGAGCTTACTTACTTACTTAGTCACCTCTTCTTACGCTTCATTCGAGGTTGGGGGGCGGGGGGCAACTTGAGCAGGAAAGTCCAAGTCTCCCTCTATCCTGCTACTGGGTCCTCGGCCTGTTGGCGGGTTGACCTGAACTCCTCCCCGGAGAGGTGCCCAGGGGGCATCCTAATTGGATGTCCATCGGGGCTGAGTGACCATGTGAAATTTGTATACATGTGGCTGCGACCGTCATGGTCATTGGTTGAGTGAGTTTGATGGAGTCATGCTGGAGATGTGTGGGTGGGGTTCATTAGTAATGTCAGCGACCAGTCGTTACATAGTGCATCGAATTCGGCTTATATGCCTGTGACAAGATCTTGAGTTTTATTAATATTATTCAGAGATGTGACCAAGTCCCTCTTTCAAGTCTCAAGTCCTTCTTGGTCAAGTCAAGTAAAGTCCCAAGTCAACTCCAAGTCAAGTCATCGTTAACATGCTGTCATTTTAGCTCCAGAGTCTGATTTTAATAAAGTAAAAAGCAAGCAATACTTTTGCTTTTATAATAGCATCGTTTGATTTTTTTTTTTGCTACTTCACTAAAATCAGATTCTGGAGCTAAAATGACAGCATGTTAATGATGACTTGATTTGGAGTTGACTTGGGACTTGACTTGCCCAAGAAGGACTTGAGACTTGAGACTTGAAAGAGGGACTTGGTCACATCTCTGATATTATTACACAAAATCGGAGTACGGGTTCAATCACACCAATTTCTGGATAATCAGCATTTCAAAAGGTTTGCGTTATATAAACAAAATGTATTTTTTCTTCTCAAGTGACAACATTACAAATAAAAGAATAAAATGCATTATTGTATTCATGCCATTATTTTGTATTAAATAATAGTTATGAAATCCAGTTGTTAACAGAAGCAGTCATGTCTCAAAAGAGGTGGGGAATAGAGATGATCGGATGACATATCAAAAATAAATATCCACCCGCTATCCATTTGCGGGTGGTTATTTGCAAAACGTTTTTTCGCTGATTTTTAGAGCTGGATCGCCTGCCATCCGCAATCCGCGCATCTGTAGTGGGCACAACTTATATGAATTCATAATCAATGTATGCATAGTCAATGCAGTGGTAGCAGCAAATATCAAAGTGTTCAAAGTTTTAACAAGATTCACATTCAAACCTGCACTGTTTTTGTTCTAATATCAAAGTTAGTACTGACAGCGCTAACATAGAAGTATCATAGCCCTACACTGGTTGTTGCAAAGACTATGCAGTTGGGGTTTCTCTCTCTCTAGGGTGTGTGTGTGTGACTGATGTGCTGAAACATGATAGCATGTTAATGAAGTCTTGTCCAAATGTCACCGTGTGTGCTATATTAAGCCCATGCATACATACGGGTGAGGAGGCTGGCACTCAGCTCCGAGCTACAAACCGACTGCATCACCGTCTCCCCTGCTTGGGTCATAGAATGATCGGAGCCTGCAACACCGTGTCCATTTCACACTGTCATGTTCAAATCTGTAGAGATAAATTAAAAATAAAATAAAATTATATATATATATATATATATATATATATATATATACTTTTTCTTGTACTTTTTTGTTCCGTGCATTGTATGAAGTAGTCATGGGATAGTCTTCCTGGATCTTCTCTCTAACAATTCCGCAATTTGCAAACACCTATGCATTTCTAATTTCCATCATGGTACATTTGCTGCCTCTATAGAGAGGAGGCGCTGTTCTGACATGGCAGGGCCGCCGTTCCGGCATGCTGGAACAGCCGCCATTCCGATATACACCTAGACGTGTTTTGTGCACCTGCGCCGGCCGGGCTAACACTAACACGTCACAATTTGCTTACATGACATTTTTTTTGTACTATTTGTCTTTATTTATTTTCACGCGCACAGACGACGCTATCGGGATGCCGGCACCCACCAGCGGAAGTGCGGCACCAATATTAAAGCGACGCAGTAACTATACCGGAATATCGGGGTCCCCGGACCGGAATGAAAGCTAATCGAAATGCTGGTGCTGACGCCCAGTGGGAAGGAACGTTGTAGTTCCGATGCATCGCGGTAGTGGAGAAACGCCAAAATGGGGGGTTCCCCCCATCTTCCTGCTGTCTCTACAACACAACTCGATAACTGGAAGAAGTTGGCTTTCTGCTAACAATTGCAAGCAATGTCTTGCCTTCTTCAGTGATTCTGGTCAAGAACATCCAGGAGAAGTTGATACATAAGCAATTTTAACTGCGTAGCTGTGAGCTTGGCAGGACCATGTGCGTGAGTGTGTGTATGAGTGAGTGAGTGGGAGAGACCACACTGTGTTTCTGTATGTGTAATATGTTTGATGAATATTCCAATTCCTTTTTGTCACAGCCAACAGTGTTTTGTCTTTCTGTGTTCAGCCTCTTTCTACGGCGATGGCTTTGTGAGGCTCAAGGTCTCAGAGTCTTCAGAGAGAAACTTGCTGCGGCTTCGCTTTCGTACATCCAGCCGCGAAGGCCTCCTCTTCCTGGCTGCGGGTGTTGCTCAGCGCCATCTGCTGTTAGCGCTACACGCGGGGCGCTTGCAGGTATGTCTGGCTAGCAGCTACACCTCATCTCACAATCGTGTGGCACAGAATGCTAACTTTGAAACAGACGTTCTCTTAGCACAGGTTAGCCAGCGAATTCCAGCTTCTGAAGAGGTTTATGCAGATCATCCACACTTCCTATCCTCCAGAATGCAGTGTTCAATGGCTTGAAACTCAGAAATAATTCAGGAAAACATGATTGGAATCATTCTCCTTTTATGTTAATTATAATTGAATTGGCTTTAGTTCAATTGAGAATGTATACACAATGTGTAAGTATTTTTCACTTTGGCCATTCTTCTTTCTCGTCTTCGAGTTCCGTTATTATATATATATATATATATATTAGTGCTGGGCACGTTAACGCGTTAACGCATTGCGTTAAAATAAAATTATTATCGGGCGTTATTAAAAATACCGCTATTTTTAAAGTTCAAATTGAATACGCCACACGACCGTCGTCAAGTTCTGTGTGCACCTCGCCACCCGCAACACAGAGCACTGGTTGACAGCCAGTTTGCAATCTATTCAGTTCTATACAGCATAGGCGCAACAAACTTAATTTGCATGTTAATGTGTGGCCGTATGAGTGTGAAACTGAATCCTTCATCGCTTCGTTCACCCCCAGGCGTAGTGTGTAAAATCGCCTGGACTCGCCGTGATGTCGGACTCGAACGTGACCATCATTCTCCCACTTCGATTATTAACATTAAGTTACACATTTGATTTTGTGTCCGTAATCCAGAGAGTTGTTTATTTGATCGCCGTTTGGCGACACCATTGTATTCGGAGTCCAAAACGCAATGATGACGCAAATCTGCGATGATAATGAAACACAATGATACACTGCATCCTTTGCATGTTCGGTGAGCTAACGAAAGGCTGCTAAAATCCTTTAAACGTTGTTATTATGCGTCAGCGCGTCGCAAGCAGCGCCGTCTCTGTCTGCTAGCTTCAACAGGCTCAAGTTGTCAACACTGCGGGTATATGTGTCATTCACAGACGAATTGTTCACAAGGAACTTTGTGAAGGAAAACTAATGATGACTGTGCGCCGGTCCATTCACGTTAATAAATAATGTTCAGATTTCTTAACTACACGAAATACAATAGTAATAATTTTATTAAAACACATTGCGAGGTTTGGAATTACAGATTCAAAGAACTTGAATCATTTAATTTCGTTAGAATCTCATGCATTTTCCATCAACCGTTTTTTAAAGAATCAACCGATTTCCATAGATAAGATTATAGATCTATGAAAATTATAGAAAATTATATATTGAGTGGAGGAAAATCATAAAAAGCAATAACACATTAAAAATGTTTGTAATCATTTAAAAATCTATTGTTTAGGTGATATTGGGGAAGTAGCTATTAATTATTGACTATATGTAAAAAAAATACCACAATTACCTACTTTCGATTTTGTGTGATGGTTGTTGAATTTATGTTAATAATTTGGATGATGTAGTGCTGCGCAGTAGCTCAGTCGGCAGAGCACTGGAAAGCACGCATATGCCTCAATGGCGCGTGAATTGGTGGTTTGAATCTCTCCACCGAGAAATATCCCCAATCGGTTTGGAGCGAACCGATTGGGAAAAAAATATCGGAAAACCGAAAAAATATCGGATCAAAGCCCTGGTTACAATCCACTTGAAATCGGAACCACTTGTAGACAGATTGTAATTTTTGATACCAAGCTTCACTGGTACCTCTGGTGGTCCGTTGAAGGAGTAGGCGTACAGAACGGGCTGGACCATGATGAGAGCCTGGGTCAGGTCCTGTCGGAGGAACTGGTGTCTGTAGTACGAGCTTTCATCTGGACTGTTGTTAAAGACCTGCAGGAACGGAGACCTGCGCAGGTGGAACATGAACTACACACGCACAGCCAACACAAACACATACACACACAGGCAACACACACAGCAAAGAAAGTCAGTTCACAGTACAGTAGATCTAGGTCACTAGATCACACACACACTGTACCTCCACAAAATGGAGGCAGAACTGTGCAAAAAGCATATTTTTTTTTCATATGTAAATGGTCAAATCAGATTGTGTTGTCTTCCAGTATAATTGCGGTACATGAATGCTGTAATAACTGATTTAGTACAGCAACACGACAAGTTTGCCATAACTGGATATTTGGATACATAAATATACTTGACACAATTCATGAAATTATGCATTTATAAAAGTATAACTATAATAATAATACACGCAACAGATTACACTCATTTTGCATCATTCAGTGGCAAGTTTTCACACTAAAATGTATTATGAAGTAATCACTTATACCAATAGGGTCGTTGCTTGGTGGTCACATTGCGGTCAGACCAGCAGGCAGAGAGCGACATTTGCATAACATTGTAAGAATGTAAAATGTATTTATATAGCGCTCCACTCAGACAAAAGCCACAGAGCGCTTCACAGACAAGACGGGCTACGCGAGATGTATGTATACGCTTGTGCGGGCTATGCGAGATGTGGGCGGAGTTTGGTTGTTGGTTGGTGACTGGATAAGACGTTTTGATTGACACGTTTTTTTTAGATGTTTTTTTCTGGTTTTACCAGACCCTAAGCAAGCATCTAGCGATGTGCAATGCATGGCCAATGCGTTGGTTCTGGCTCGCCAGGCTAGATTTGAAGTGGTAAGGTGTATACTTCACCATATAGGCTACCATCACTCCACTTCACGTGCAACAGCCCTGTTAGCCCTAGAAGAGCCATGGAAAAATTTGATGTGCGCACCTGTGGGTAGAGGGAGAATGTCTCCGAGAACCTGAAGGAGGACGGTTCGTCCTTGTGGTAGTCTCCAAACTTCTGACACAGTCTGATGAGCTGTCGGTCCAGCCAGCGCAGGACGTCCGGTCCCTCCTCAGTCTCCGCTCGCTGCACCGCCAGGCGAGCCATCAGGATGGACGAGGCCTCCTGGTCGAAGGACGCCGCGATGTTCTGGAGCTGTGACTGGCCGTCTGCCCAGCTGGGACACACAGGAAGTTGTTAGTCTAGCCAAGCCACAAGGAAATATAACATATTGTCAATACTAGTGACTAGGGGTGTTCGATCTGACGATTCAAACCCGTCCCACGATTCTAAGCAGTCTCGATCTGCCATTTCGAATAGATCGGTAGAACCGCGATTCACACTGAAACTAGCGTTTTAACACCCGAGGACTCGCTGCTTGTGTCGGGCAGACACACGCTGTAGACCCGCTGCTGGTAGCGTTCTAACACCCGCGGACTCGTTGCTTGTGTCGGGCAGACACACGCTGTAGACCCGCTGCTGGTAGCGTTCTTACACCCGCGGACTCGTTGCTTGTGTCCCCGCGGACTGTAGTCTCTGCAACGTGTTGTGCGTCTGTGTTCGCCCCGAAGCGGAGGAAGCTGAAGTTGTGGAGTGTGGCGAATGTGGAGCCAACTTCACCTTCCTCCGTTCGGCGGAGCGGCTGCTAAGTAGCGCTGCAGACTCGCTCCGTAACGCGGTGAACACAGACATTCAATACGCTGCAGAGACCCGCCGCAGCAGCAGCACCGCAGAGGACTCGCAGCGTGACGTTCTCTCTGCCGGTTTTGAAGTATTTGCGCCGGTTCACTTTGACGGAAACCAAACCATCCATACAATGGATGTTAAGTTTTGCCTCCGACATGGCAAACGCCACAAGTGTTGT
>OMKY01219020.1:0-10261 GCA_900302395.1 Bregmaceros cantori | reverse complement strand
TACGTATAATGAGCTCCTCCTACTACGTATAATGAGCTCCTCCTACTACGTATAATGAGCTCCTCCTACTACGTATAATGAGCTCCTCCTACTATGTATAATAAGCTCCTCCTACTACGTATAATGAGCTCCTCCTACTACGTATAATGAGCTCCTCCTACTACGTATAATGAGCTCCTCCTACTACGTATAATGAGCTCCTCCTACTACGTATAATGAGCTCCTCCTACTACGTATAATGAGCTCCTCCTACTACGTAAGCTCCTCCTACTACGTATAATGAGCTCCTCCTACTACGTATAATGAGCTCCTCCGTAACCAATGAGATGCGTTTGGAAGCGGACTCGAACACAGGTCACGTGATTGCTCGATCCTCATTAAGGGACACAACCCAAATGATGGCGCAACAACTTCTAATAATGGTCAGGACTTCTTGACTCAATGGATCGACGCTATGACTATAATTAGGTACTCAGTAATGTAAAGCAAGGGGTGATGCAATGAGTCCATTCATAAGATAATGATGCATGAGTGAGGACAACAGCTCTAACGTAAGGTACGTTAAGGTTCATACCTGGTAGATTTATTTGCAGATAAAAGATCAGTTCCACATGACATTGACAGATAGACACAAACAATGGATAAAATACATTTAGAAAAAAACAACACAGGTGCTGTAGTCAAAATAGATTGAATGGGTCCGCGTTGGCAGAGTGGTTATGGACACCGCACCTAACGCGTCCCCATTCATGTTAGTGGCCCTGTCTACGGCAGCATCTGCAGTGTCGCTCGTCGATACGCTCGTCGACTTGTCTGCAATGTCTACCCCCGATCACTTCAACCCAGTTTCTGACTAATCCCATCCAATAAAGATGGAAAAACGGCGCTGATGCCGGAAAAAATAACTTAAAAACAAACAAAAAAATATCTCCCAGATAGTGCACACCATTTTGTAGGGGTGTCCGAATTCTCCATGTACCCTATATAGTGCACTCAAAGTATCCCACAATGCACCGCGAAAAGTAGTGAGCATCAATGTACCCTAGACGAAGTCTAGAAAAAAATGTCACGGCGGGAGTAAATAGCGGCTGACCATGGCAAATATTTATAAATATAAGTACTTTTGACTTTCTGTGATAATTGTTGAATTTTATAATTATGTATTTTATAATTACATATGTTGTGATAAGTTTGACGGCACCGACTCTCGTGTCCGAAATCTCGACCGTTACCATTGCGTACACTATAAGTGAGTGCACTATGTAGGGAGTAGGGGATTGGGGGTAGGGCATGATTTTGGACACAGCCTTTGACCTTCCTAGAGGTCACGCAAACAAAGGAGATGATACGAAGTGAACAAAGGAGATATGATACGAAGTGAACAAAGGAGATATGATACGAAGTGAACAAAGGAGATATGATACGAAGTGAACAAAGGAGATATGATACGAAGTGAGTGAGATGGAGACAGAGAGAGCAACGAGCCTTCGTCGTGTGGCAGCCCCTAAACTCTGGAATTACATACATGTATGTATGTGTGACTAAATAAAGTATCTTATCTTATATATATATTTTATTCTATGCATTACTGTTTTCAGTAATGTAGCACCAAAATGGGCAGTAACGCACCACATTTACTGTTACAATTTTTTTGTGTACTTTTTAACTTTACGATACATTTTTCTTACTTTTCTTAAGTTACTTTTTACTTTTACTCGTGTAAATTTAAGGTAAAAAATACTCTTTACTGAAATGTCAGCAATTCACTACTCGTTACATTAACTTGGCCTTTAGCGACACCGTTGGGAACAAATATGGTGGTGTCATATTTCTACCTCTCGGGCACTCTCTCACTTGCTTGCTCTCACACTCTCTTGGTCTCTCTCTCTCGGGCGCTGTTGGTCTCCCCCTTTTGGGCGGTCTCTCGTTTTACATTTTGAAAAGAGTATTTGTCCTAATTTATTTTATTTTTTTTACTGAAAGTTTCTCAGTACTTTCATTACTTATGTAACTTTTTTGTGTACTTTTGTAACTTTTACTTTAGTAAGTATTTGGATGACTACTTTTTATTTTTAATTGAGTAATATTTTGCTGAAGTAACAATACTTTTACTTAAGTCATTTTTATGGCTACTCTGCCCATATATACGTAGCACTGTACAGAACTTCGGTTGCAGCACAACCTCTTGTGAATGTGCTTTACAAAAAAACTTTGACTTTACTTGTTTTTTAAGAGCAGTGTATGTTCACATTGTTGTGCTTGCTAGTGAGGGGGAAAGTTAAACTCCTCAGTCACTAGACATCCCTAAATGTTTTGATGAATGGCAGGCAAGGAGGTTGAGGGGTAGGAGAAGGGGAGATGGATAGAATACATAAATAAATATGTTATTAATAGAGAGAGAGAGAGATGGAGAGTGAAAGCAAGACAGAAAGCTAGAGGGAGAGAGAGCTGCAGAGAGAGCGAGACATTGAGAGCAAGATGAAGAGAAAGCGAGATGAAGAGAGAGAGCGAGAGAGAGAGAGAGACAAAGAGAGGCAGAGAGGGAGAAAGTGCCTTTGGGTCTGTTTGGTCAAGATGACTAATTGTCTCTGGTGAGGTGACTCTCTCTCTGGTCGAGTCCATTGTCAGATAGATAGATAATGAAAACACCGCTCCCATTCTAACACGCCTCATTACGGATGCCCCTCTGCCCTGCCCTCAGCCAGCGAGACACTATGGTGTCCCCACCACGCCCCGCAGTTCATCCCGCTCTGGGGGTCTCTGCTCTACCCCATGCCGTGAGAGAGACGGGGGAGAGAGGGGGATGGAGAGAGAGGGGGAGAGATGGGGATAGATAGTGATAGAGTGACCGATGAAGGGAAAGATGGAGACAGAGGGGAGACAGAAAGAGAGAGACAGAGAGAGAGAGAGACACAGACGAAGACAGGGGGATGGAGAATGTGTTTGTGAGATAGACAGAGAGAGGGAGAGAGAGATATGGAGAGAGTGTGAGAGAGATGAAAAGAGAGATAAGAAGAGAGAGACACCCCTGCAAATCATCTTACTCTGAGGGTCTCTCCTTCACCCCTGCACACGCCACAATCCCCTCAGATGGAGAGTCCCCCGTTCCCCCCCTACCCTCACCACAGAGTGGGGGAGCACCCGAAACGCACTAGGGGACACCCGCCACTGCTGACGGGGAGTAGGAGGTGGACCACAGGGGGTCCGTAGTGTGATGAGGACTCGCTCAGCGGGGGAGCTTTCCAGGAGCTCCACTTGTGGTCCTTCTGCTGTGCCGGCACCCACGGGTTACTGCGACCTCCAGCACGCGGCAGAGGAGATCCTTTCTGGGGAGTAGGAGGAGAGGGGGAGCAATCGAGGAGAACAAGGAATTGTTTTTCTTTTCATCCTAGGTTTTGTTGGCCATTCAGGCTGTATTAGGGCTAGAGGAAATGAGTAAAGATGGGGAGCAGACATGTGGGAAATACGTCGGTGCGGAGGATCGAACTCACGACTCACCGCGCCATTGTGGCATATGCTTGTTTGTAGGGGTGTAAATAATATCAATTTTGTATCGATATATTGATACAACAGGTGATGATACAATGCATCGGTACGTCCACAAGAGTATTGTTTTATTTTTTTTCTCATGGACGCAATTCCACTCCCGTGCTGTGGGTGGCGCTATACCTATTTGGCGCCTCCTACCGCGGTACCCATTTTGTGTTCTTTTACCAGTACTTTTTGATACAAGATTTTTATTTGCTGTTTCTCAAATAAAATGTATAACAATATTACAGCAGTCAACAGTTAATTGTACTGAATCGTATCGAATCATGGTGAATTCTTCAGTATCGAAAAAAAACGAATCATGTGATTTACACCCCTACTTGTTTTCGAGCCTGACCGATTAAGCTACTGGGCAATACCAGGGTTTTGTTTTTAAAAAGACAGTAAGTAAGTCGCAGTAACTGCATTACTTTGATTTGAACCGTTTTTCCTGTAACTACTAATACCATATTCTCTGAGGATTGGTTGGTTGAGTGCTGACCATTCTTAGATGTTGTTGCGCCATCGCTTGGGCTGTCTACCTCTTCTTCTATTATCTTCCACTAATTGGTTGTGGACAGTTTGGAATCAACAGCCTTCGTTCTTTAGCTTGATAATCATTACAACAGTAGTAGCAGTAGTAGTCGCCTAAAAAAAAGAAAAACCTGAGAGGATTTAAGTTCCACGGCACGTCCACACCGCTCTGCTGAAGCTAGTTTGGCCATCGATCAGTGGTGCTTCAAAGCGCGCAGGTCAATCCCGTTCCAGCTATCCTTAATAACCCTATAGGTTGTCCCCCATATAGGAAGAGCTGTTTGAGGTCTGGAGGAGGGGGCGCTGGATGGAGGAGGGGCCGGTTTAATGGGCAGGTGGGGTGAGGAGCAGCGATGCCAGTAGCTAAACTAAAAGTATGCAGTCAGTGCCGGATGCTAAAGGAATATCCCCGAAACACAATGAGGAACGAGATCGCGAGGCAGCCTGCTGCCATTTTCAGGTGGAGCTCGCCGCCGCTCTTCCGCTTTGTGACACGCGGGAATCGCCGCACGTGAGCGTGCACGCACACACACACACATCAAAACACACAGCGAAGCAGCCCGCGTTTATAAACACACGTGTGTATGCCCCGCTGCTGGCACGGTCGTGCACGCTTCGCTGCGTGTGTTGATGTGTGTGTTTGTGTGTGTGTGTGTGTGTTTGTGTGTGTGTGTGTATGTGTATGTGTGTATGTGTATGTGTGTGCGGCGCGATTTGCGAGGTCTCTCTAACGAGGAATTGAATATTTCTTTTATATCCTCGATACGAATCTTTTCAACCACCATCTACTTTTTGTTCGTTCATGTTTAAATTGAGGTGTGTATCAACAGTGCACATTTTATGCAAGTGTCAAATTTCGTGACCGTGAATGCTCAAATGTGCGTGCGTGATTGCACGCATAGTTGTGCAGGTGCGCGCAGCCGCCCCAGTCGGCATGCGAGTGGGGGAGGGCGCTCCTACTACGTATAATGAGCTCCTCCCACGGATGCATCGCATTGGCTGCGATGCGTTTTGGAAGCGGACTCGAACGTGATCGCTCGTCCCTCATTGAAGTATCACTAAAACCCAGGAATATTGTAGAGTCAGGCTTTTCGTAGGAATTGCGACATCACCGGGGCATGGTACAGGGTGTTTTTGTCAGTGTCTAAGAATTGGAAGGTGCTGTTCCTGTCTTAATTACCTGCGTTGGGGCAGAGCCCACAGAGCGCAGATTATGTTTTCTCCCGCGTTGGTTTGTCCCCTCGATAACTGAAAAAGGTGTGCACGGATCTGGATGAAGTTTTCCAGAGTTGTTGGAAATGACGAAAGAAAGAAGTGATTTTTGGTGCATTTCTGTAGCCTATAAGTAACATTGCTCTGCATGAAAAGTGCTGTATAAATAAAGTTTGATTTGATATCGGTGAACGATCTCTGTTCTCTGTAGTGATGTCACGCGAGTCGCATTTAGTCTTCCAAACGGCCGATGCCCTTTTTTGACCGGCCGTGCCGTTTCATTTCATCAGTGTGTGTAGCACAGCGGTAACATACTTCACTTTAAACACAGTGTCCTGAGTTCGAATCCTGCAAATTGTGCTTTTTAAAATCCTTTTCCAAAGGCGCTGATCCAGTGTCCAGTGTCGTGTGGTATGTTGGCCAAATCACAATTACAATCAAAGGACCTCGGAGACTGACGTCACTCAAACCAATAATGGCAATAATCAGAAGCAGATCTCTGAACCTCTATGGTCTTATGAAGCGCTCTTAAATCTGCCGGACAGAGTAGAGTAGAGTAGAGCTGAATCAAGCCAGTGGAAAAGGGGCATAATTGGCACGCACAGTTCGGTATGGGTGCCGGGCCTGGCCGCAGAGTTCCCATCTCGGCCCCCCGACTCAACCCCGCCCGCGCGCAATTACACGTAGCGCGGTGATGCTGCACCGAGTAAAACGCTTATTCTACCACGCTTTGAAGCGCACTGAGCTCTTCTGTGTCGAGGGCGCCATGTTTGTCACCCCCGCTACACACCACCTCTTCTTCTTGTGTTCTAAAGACACCCTCCCACCCTTAATGTGTCCCCGAGTCTGTCCCCCTCCCGCCACCGCATTGGACACACCTTGGGACACAAAGGGATGAAAAGCCGTGCGATGCTTGGACACGGAGTCCACCGCTGCCAATCCCGATAAAGACGCTTCAAAAGCCCAAACGGCCTTTCTTCCCTTTCGTCTTTTCTCACTTTGTTCTTTTTGTTCCGTGTCGTCGTCTTGTTCTTCATCTTTCTCCTGTTGTTGATTTCTGCTTCGGACACCCTGCTTTTTTTTTTTTGGGTGGTGGATGAAAGGTGAGAGTTGACGGGGAAGAGAGAATGAGAGCAGGAGAAATGCTGCGTAGGAAAAAGGAAGTGGGAAGAGTTCCAGACGTCATGTGATGTGAGGACGTGGCTCTCTCACAGGACCACATTTGAACTATTCTAGCGCTAAACATTTCAACGCTATTCACAAAATATTTGCAGTGATATTTCCACCAAATATTATAAATAAAGAAGGTCCACCAAATATTCTCCAAATTAGGACACAACCTAATGTGCTGCCCAGTAGCTCAGTCGGTTAGGCAGTGCACTGGAAAGCATGCATATGCCTTAATGGCGCGGTGAGTCGGTGGTTCGAATCCCACCACCGACGTATTTCCCGCATGTCTACCCTCTATCTTTTCGACATTCTGAAATGATGTTTCTTGGCATCTTTGGCAGTATGGGTTTTTTGTGGCACTGAAAGAGTTAAAAATGAAGGAATTGATTTGCATTCCAGGTCTGGCTCTGTGGCGCAGTTGGTTAGACTGCTGCATCCAGCCCCTTTCAGTCTTGTGCCTGTGGCTTAGTCTCACAGCCCACACAGCTGTTGTGAGATCGCTGGCAGGTCTGCTTCAGTCTGCTGGTCCCTTCATACTAACGTTGTCAATAAAACACAAGAATTGGGCTTGTGCCAAAAAAATGGATTACATTACATAGTCATAAAAATAACTCAAGTAAAAGTATTGTTACCTCAGCAAAATATTACTCAAGTAAAAGTAAAAAGTAGTCATTCAAATAGTTACTCAAGTAAATGTGAAAAAGTACTCCACAAAAAAGTTAGTAAGCAGCAACAGTACTGAGTAACTCTTAGTAAGAAGGAAAAAAAAAAAAAAACAAAAAACAAAAAAAAAAAATATATATATATATATATATAAATTTGGAATATTCATATATAGATAAATGATACAGAGAAATAGAGACCGAGAGCGCCCAAGAGGGGAGAGAGAGAATGAAAGAGAGCACCCGAGAGAGAGATGACGTCAACATTTGCCAACAGTTCCCAACAGGTGTCGGTAAAGGCCAAGTTAACGTAACGAGTAGCAAATTGCTGACATTTCAGTAAAAAGTATTTTTTTTTACCTCAAATTTACTCGAGTAAAAGTAGAAAGTGAAAAATGTACTCCAAATTCCAAAAGTACAAAAGTACAAACAAAATTGTAACGGAGTAAATGTAATGCATTACGGCCCATCTCTGCATTCCACTACTTGGATATTACTTTTAAATGTAACCGTAACGCAATCAATTCAACAATTTCATGCCTTCCCATGATTTTAAGATTCTGTGTTTTTCAAAGAAACATGAAAAGCAGCTGTGACCTCCGGTAGGGGCTTTGCTACCTGCACATTTACACAGTTACGCCACTACAATGGGCTCAATTTGATTTTCATAATGATTGCCTAAATGTGTGTAATCCCTGTCGTCTTCTCACTGATTTCTGCTTTGAGCGCCCTGAGATTTCTTTGGGGGATGAAAGGTGAGAGCGAGCTTGTGAAGGAAAAAGGAAGCTGATGGGGGAAGACAGAACAAGAGCGGGGAAATGTTTTGGTAGGGAAGAGGAAGTGGGAATAATTCTAGGGGGATATGATGAGCAGGTGTCTCTGTCAAAGTATGAGTGAGATGCACCTGGTGTGTGTTTGTGAAAAGGATCAGTGATGTCGCAAAGGATGGAATGTAGAATATTTGGATTTGTAGCTTGTAGTTTATAACACAGCACAGAGTACAAAGGTAGCACTTTAGAATAACAGGGCCTTATTCATGCTGATAAAGCATTTATAACATTTACTAAAAAATGTAACTAATTATGAACAAAACATTAACAAATTTTTGTAACGGTTAGTATATATTGTTATAAAGCATTTATAACACTTAGTAGATATCGTTACAAAGCATTTATAACACTTACTAAAACATTTAACTAATTATGAACAAAGCAATAAGGGCCTGTTATTCTAAAGTGTTACCAGTACAAAATAAGAAGAAGCAGGAGTGTTAATAAATAATTAACAAATTATCTGATAACTAGTTTTCCCAGAGAAAGGTTATCAAAGTACCAGCCTGAACTTTGCTATGAAAGTCGTCGGAGAACGAGGGGATGCCACACAGATTGAGGAACATCCAGGATCACTTTGATTTATTTCAGGAGCACATTGATATGTGATGTAAAATAAAAAGTGCAGCGACCTGTTGTGTGTTGGACGTAGTCGGCCATTTTGGGTTTGAGGACACAGTAAGGTGTGGACGTTCCTCTGCTTGGCTCTCCTATTGTTCACCTGCTTGTGAGCTCCTCAATAGACGCCATGTTTTTCTTTCTTTCTTGAAATTGCTTTTCAAATTGCGTTCCAACCCAGGCCTCTGTGACGTTTGATTGACGACGTGTCATCTTCTTCCAAGGTGTGTGTGTGTCGCTGGTGTTTGATACTTCGTATCAGGCTTCAGCCTTTGTTGCTGAGCTATTTGCTCTGTGTTTTATGTCATGGTGTGTAGTTGACCCAATAGAATTTTCATTGATTGCATGCATTGATAATTAGTGTTATTACCATTATTGTATACAATGTCTGCACTATGTACAGCCAAACTATGTATTCAAAACAGAATAGATGACTACAAATAAAAGGACCAACCACTCCATCTCTCAATTTACGGCAAGCCAAAATGACAACAAACCAGGGCTCCGAACCAGTTCAAGGAACGGAAAACGATCAGAATTTTTTGGAATTTTACGATCAGCAGGAACAGAGGCGAAAAACGATTTCTTCAACTGTTCTGGAACAGAAACGGACCATTATGAAATCCACAAAACTGGTTAACAACGTTTTTTTTTGTTCTCCATATATTTTATGAGACTATACTACATCCATCCAACTTTCACTGTCAGTCGTCAAGCCCCATGCATCTGGGGCTGCATGTTGTGGACAGACGAGGAAGCGAATGTAATCGTGTTTTAAAGCCGCTTTTCACATTAATACACTTTCACTGAAGTTTGAATACATTTTGTATGAACAATAACTAAACTTATCATTGCACAATATGTGGAACTTTAACGAACGAACAAAATTGTTGTGTTCCGAACCGGTTCAGGGCCAATATTTTAGTGCCGGAACAGTTCCAAGAATGAAAACGTTAAACATAGGCCTGCCTGAACCGTTCGGAACAGAACGTTTTAAAAATAATTTGGTTTTCAAGCCCTGAAACAAAAACTGTTGCAGCCTTAAATCATAGCATGCCGCATATGGGTAGAACAAACTAGCCCTATGCTAGTCCTGATTATTAAAAGGTAAAAACAAAACAAAAACAAACATTAAAAACTCCAATCCATCCAGCAATTTCCATCCTCTCTTTGGACCAAACAAAAATTTGCCAAAAATTTGGGACAAGTCCATCCATCCGTTCAAAAGTTACCGCGAATGTGGCGGCGGCGAAAGCAAAACCATTACATCCCCAACACACTGCGCTTCAGGGATACACCAGGTCTTTATGTCAGTCATTTCCACTAAAGTCTACAATACTTACATAGAACCAGTAGTCTTATTTGGCCTTCATTACGTACATATGCCAACGTCCCAAAACCACAACATGCAACCGATGACAAATCACAGACACACCAAATATAAATAAAATAATCACTCAAACTGATTATGGTTATACTCAACAGCAAACCTCTGAAACTCTACTGTCGCCCACAAATTGGCCGAACGGAACTCTTGCCTTGAGGGATTACTGGGAGGTAAAAGAAGGAGAGGCAGACAACCCAAACAATGGTGCATCAACATCTATGAATCATCAGGAATCCTTGTTGATGCACCATTGTTTGGGTTGTCTGCCTCTCCTTTTGCTGTTGAGTAAAACTATTATCAGTTTGAGTGATCAGGCTGTG